>VXAD01007328.1:320723-464216 GCA_013399195.1 Dicrurus megarhynchus
ATACGGGCGTGCGTGTGGCCACCTCCCCCCCGGGGGGTCTGGTGGAGACAAGCCTCTCTGTGCCACCATGTGCTCCTTTGTGCCGCCATGTGCCTCTGCAGGCCTGTTTTACAGTTGTAACTCAACTTTTTTCCATCTCTTCCCACACAACCCCAATTCTCTCAACCTGTCTTCACAGGAGAGGTGCTTCAGGCCTCTCATCGTGTTGGTGGCTCTACTCTGGACTTGCTCCAGCAGGTCCACAACTTTCCTATGTTGGGTGGTCCAGAGATGGATGTAGCACTCCATGTGGGGTCTCATGAAAGTGGAGTAGAAGTGCAGAACTATGTCCCTCGACCTGCTGGCCACATTTCCTGTGATGCAGCCCAGGATATCGTTGGCATATATTGTACTTATTTCCAAAAAAGGAAATTATATTTCAATGTAATTTTCCACTGGATCCCAAAGGTTTGCCATACATGTAGATCAGAATTTAGTCTGTCTCCAATGACAAACAATTTAAGAGAATGTTTGAGGAAATGTCTTGAGCTACTGCACAATGTGGTTGCAGCAAGGAGAAGTAGGAAAGAGAAGGCATGTGGACCATATTTGCAATAGTAAATTAAGCCTATTCAAGAACAGCCTCTGTCACTGATGTCATCAGCATGGAACAGTCTTTTCTATGAGATTATTACTTCCTGTTTCATAAAACAAATCAGCCTTGATCAGATTGAAAGCTAGCTGACGCAGATCCTGACACAGAACATATTCCGCAGGCTTTAGTGACTGGAAGTACAGTTGTCTAGTACAACATGCCTGTCATATTTTGCCATTATCTGTTGTTATCACACCTTTCTCTTTTTAAGAAATAACTTGCCCCCACCCTCCCTCTTCCAATTAGATGTAAGCAAAAAATAACTCAGTACAATTAAGAACTGGGGCCAGTTGCCCCAACAGATTTTACAATCTCCAGCTCTGGAGGCTTCCAAAACCCAACTGGACAAAAAACTTAAGCACTCTGATCAGAGTTGTATGTTGAACATGTTTTTATCATAAGGTTGGACTAGATGACTTCACAAGACCTCTTTTGTGGGGTATTTTCATGGTCTACCCTTGGAAAATGGCCTGGATAACAGCATCTGTTGTGGCTAAGAACATGAAACTATTTAATGCATGTGTTGGGTTGAGTATGCCAAACTACAGAACACTTGCCCATAACAAATTGCACTAAATTGAAAGACAACTATTAGTTCCCAAATGATCATGTAAAAGGGAAAGACAGACATCATGTGGAAATGAATAACCAATGAATTACACAGGGACATTTTAAAATGAAGCAGGAGTCAATATAAGAAAAAGCATGAAAGGAGCATGACAAGTTGTAACATGTGAGTTGAGACCTTGGAGTAGACACAGTCATAGTAAAAACCTGTTTTGACACTGCTAGAAGTCATTGCACTGGCTTCACACTTCTTCCATGGCCAGACAGAGCAGTCTGGTCAGATGCCATAAGCTGATTCTCTCCGATCAAGGATAACAGCATGGATTACTGCAAGCAGAGACCCACACCTCGCAGGATGCATGTGAGATCACAAGTGTCAGGTCATGAGATGCAGGGAGCATCAAGGGGTCCCACAAGGTGGGAGCACCCACAACTCTTGAAGGATGAGGGTACAAGCAGGGAAGCCTGTAGCCCCAGTCAGGTCAGGGGGTATTTGTAATGCACAGGTGCTGTTAGAGCGTGGGGTGTGATTGTACCACTGTGTGTACCTTTGTGATTAGAACTGCTTGGGATTAGTTATAGACACATACTTCAAATTTTGTATGGATTTATTAACATTTTAGCTTTACCTGCGGTATGAGCAATTGTTGCAGTGCGTGTAGCTGTGGCCACTATGACTCCAGAAAGAACAGCAGCATCTGAGTCCTGGTGGTCAGGCACCAACATCTAAGATCACCTCTGTGGTGATGGCGAGTCCCCATAATCCTTTGTTTCCCTTATTTGCTTGTTACAAGTTGATTGGTTTCTGTTCTCCCCTCCTAGTTTTATCTATGAGCCTATAAATATTTATTCCCTTAGTAGACTTTGTATTAGTTCTAGAAAGTTCTGTGTTACTCGATGGCCAATTGGTTGTTCCCTCTTACCTCTCCTACAAACGCTCTCCATTGGTTAACTCCTCGTGGACTCCTCCCTCCTCGTTCCTCCCCATTGGTTATCGCCTTTGTCCCCACCCCTATTCTCTTGAGTATAAAAATCCCTGGACCCTGCTGTGTTTCTTGTTTTTCGTCCCTGGACCTTCCACCGTGCCAAAATAAACTCAGACTTGTGGAACCCATACAGAGAGCCCCTCTCTCTCTTTCGCCTTCGGTGACGTGCTTGCCACCTGATCTGGGGCTCGCTCCTGAGGGCTGAGGGGCACATCCTTCCTTACTGCAGATCCCCCGCTGAGGGCTGTCTGCAGCAACGTCTGCCTACCTCCGGGCTTGTCACAGACAGCGTCGCAAGCAATATTCAACCTGCATGTATAGCTCATTGGTTGCTGGTTAATTACGTGCCATTACCAAACTACTAAACCATTTCAGACCTGCTCTTGGTCTACACTATGCAAAATGAATAATCTGTGTCTGTGACACCTTCCAGAATGAATGATTCTATGATTTTATCCTGTGATAACATTTTAATTGTCAAAATGTGCTCGGGGTCTCCTTGGTAAGCCAGTAGTTAGCACAGGCGAAATTTATGTCCAGAAACATTTCTGTGTGTGCTTGGACTTACCGGTACAGAAGTAGGTAATTACTTGCTACGTGCACCAGGCATTATGCCCTAGTACTAACATGCACGTTTCAAGGGTACCAGATTTTCCAAACCTAGATCCTGTATACAATTAAGAGTGCAGTACTCAGTGGTGAATTTGGGTTTTTTGGGGTTTCTTATGGGATTGGTTGGTTGTTTACTTTTTGGCTTTTTTTTTAGTGAGTACAAACCAGCTGCAAGTGTCAAATATGGGGAACAATCTGACCTCTTAAATCTTCCTGGATATTCAACCCAGTTTGCTCAGACAGTGCTTAGATTGTGTGATCTTTTATCTGTTTTGGAGTAACTGGACAGGCACAAGGAAACAAAGGTAGAATTGCAGCCTCACAGAACTCTGCCCTTTCTTACAAATTCTCAGAAACAAGCCTACCATTATTTCTTAAGGAACCTTGCTACTGTGTTTCTCCTTTGCATTTTTAAGACACAATCTGGCTTTTAGCATAAAGTCAAATTGAGATTATGCAGTCACGCCCTCATGTGCATATGCATGACTTTTGATTTAGGAGCAGATACATCAGATATATTCTTGAGCTGAAGATGCCCAGTCTTGCATAATGACCGCTCTGCTTATTTGTCTTTACATGGGAAAAAGAGAAGTGTTGTGTTAAAATCTAAATTCACAAAGCTCAAACTCCAGATCCCATTGCTGTTCAAACATCATTACACTTCTCATCTTTATATAGACCGCAAGAGGCTATATTTTAGACCTGTCAACAGAACTAAGAATCAAAGCCAACACAAGAAAAGGTTTAAATTCCTGGCAGTACTGGATGTTGCTGGAGCCAAAAGATTAATGGAGAAATGAGAAGATTAGGTAATGGACTTTTTGGAAAATAGAATTGAAAGTTTGGGTCAGGATAAAGACACAAAAGTAAAATGAAACAAGCATTTAGGAAAGAAATTGCCCTGTTAAGTATAAGGGGAACACATTTTTACACAGACAGGGGCTCCACAACCCCTTAAAGCTAGTTTTTCTACCTTTCTTTCTTGTGAATTTTTTCTCTTTCTTCTCTTTGACCTTTTGTTCTCTTACAGCTAATCGCCATTGAAAAGATGTAAAGTCTCTAAGTGAACAAGTCACTGAAAAAAGAAGATTGGCTGAAGCAGAAATGTATTATTTTAGTATCACTGGTACATTTTATCAGCTAGAACAAAAGTAAAGGACATAATCTGACTAGGTCTAACACTTAAGAAGGTGTATGCACCAGAAGAAAAAATCAGTCTTGCACCGGGGACTCTGAGAATATATAGTAAAAATGGACTATTCACTAAAGATGCAGGAGTTAATGCTGTACAAACTATAGATCTGTACAACATTAACTCCTGCATCTTTAACCCACTGAGACTGCTGGACAGGCTCTGGACAGTTATCACTGGAAAGTAAAGAACGTGAAGGGGACTGATAAGACAAAAAAAAAGTAGAAAATTAGGAGAAAACTCTAGACAAGTGTTTAATACTTGCTTCAGGATTCTGAGCAATGCTTTGCAAGGTCAGTGCAATCAGGCTGTAATAAAAGTCATGCAAGAAAAGCAGAAGAATCTGTTGCTTCATCATAGTTCACAAGTATAAAAGTCCAAATGGTTGTTACCTTGCCATTTGCATCTGAAAAAAGAGAGTGAAACTCCAGAGCAAGGTATGTGAAAAATTCAAGAACTTCTCAAAATTCTTGAGAATTGAAGAACTTCTGAAAATTGGTTTGAGCTAACCTCTATTTTTTCTGTCCCAAAAGGATTTACTTTTCAGATTCCATCCCTGAAATTTCCTCCTTTTTCTTCTGTCTGTATTAAAATGTCTTTATAATGCTGAATATAGATGCTTTTAGTTCCAGCAGATATTTCTCTAATAAGCCTCAGTGGGTATGGCTTATGTGTCCTTTGTGGGACATAGTTATCTAGTTATATTTCTAAAATTTATTTTTTAAATGACAGGTTGCCTATCTATACTGATAGATCAGTGAAATTCTTTCCCTCTTTTTCTTATCAACTTACCCATCACAACTGAATAACTGTTCCTGGAATTAAAATCTTCAGGGAAACAGTTCTTGTGGTGAATGGACCATAAAATCTCATTCTGCTGCTGGGACTAAAAATCATCTGAATTTTTCTTTCAGTGTAATTTAAAAAAAAATGCACCAGAAGAAATTTCATCAATAAAGCAGTTTCCATTTTAACAATATCATTTTGCAAAGATGACTGCTGAGAGGGAAAAATCTAGACTATTTCCTTATAGCTTCAATTTATTAATGTAGAATGCTATTAGCAGCTATTTCACTGCATCAGAAAAATCCATAGAGATCATGTAGAATACGTGGATATCACCAAATCTGATTCCTTAACAAGAAAAAAAGAAATCTTCAGAAGTGTTTTGTTGCACTCCTCCCAGAATTATAAATTGGAGTCTCTGGAGAGTAATTTAAAAGTTAATGTATTGTTTTCATTTTTACTTTCTTGAAGGAGTACTTTTTAATAACAAGGAATGAAAAATTTTGATTTCATCATTTAAATCGAACTGGTGAGATAGCAGTTGTGGCTATGCTAAAGTGTTATTCAGTCAAATGTCTCTTATTTTTACAGGATTCTGTTTATGTATAAAGCATCTAATCATGAAAAAAGAATTTTGTATCTGTCTCTGCAAGACAAGACTGATTGATTTGTGTACCACTAAAAACAGAGGAGAGGCTCTAGCTGCTTTGTATGTGTAGGAACATCACTCATTTCAATCACTGCATTGCCACCTTTAAAGACAAGTTTGTTATCCTTACACTTTTATTGTTAAAATTACTGGCATCAGGGGAGAAGAAGCATTTTATAGAAACTGCTCTCTAGAATAAGTAACTACTCTGAAGTTCACCTTTAGACTCAAATTTTGTTATGTTTTCTGCATGGATAATTGAACATTCCTGTTACACATTATAACATAGCTTTTGGCACTGACAGCTCAAAAATATAGATCAAAAAGAAGTTGGATAAGACTTTAATGCAACTTATATGCTTCTCTTTTCATTCCTCACTCACTTTTAAAGGCCATAAGAATAGAGAAATTACCCTAAGTAATGGCAAGCTCTTGGAACAAATGCATGTAACAAACAAACATCATAGCATGTGCCATATTCTTTTATAACATTATGCATAAACTACTTCACTTTTAACTACAGGCAGAAGTTAGAGGTGTATATTGACAGTGCAAGGTCAAATCAATTCTTTTTGTTTTCCTTTTCTATATTTCAAAGAAAAAAAATTGGACCGATCATCAATATTTCCAGGTGAGGAATATATTATTTAATGAAGTTTTCTCTGTATGATCTGTGCTGTTCATAAAGATTTTATATCAAGCTATATTTTTTGTCTACTTGACTCCAATATCAGCAAATGAAGTCTGTGTAAATGATTTAAATAATAAAAAAATGAGTAACATGGATCAAAACCTGAACATCACTATAAAAGTGATCTGTAAACACCTATGTGACTCTCCACAGTTAGAAATATTCAGTCAGAAGTCCAGTTACAGAGAGCCCTTTAGGGATATGAAGGTAAAAGAATTAAATTTTCTTTATATCTGCTCCTTTCTTTTCCTGGCAAGCACTCTCATTGACAGAAGACAGCTCCTTCTTAAGGCAAATTAAGTAACAGCAGCTGGCAATGTATGATTCACACAATCTGGGGTCTGTCAGTCGTTCTGAGAGGTTTCTTCTACAGGAACAGAATGATGCTTTTGGGTAGAGGCTGTATTGGCACAGGGTTCTTATCAAACCTTAGGCCCATCATTGTTAGCACACAATATTATCATATTAATAAAAACAGTAACCTTCCCCTCTTTATCTCTTCAATGGCCTACTATCAAATATTACTGATGGTTTTTTAAGAACAGAACACATCAAGCATACTGAAAGTATATGAAGAGTAATAAAGTTATTGA
Source organism: Dicrurus megarhynchus (assembly GCA_013399195.1). Taxonomy (NCBI): domain Eukaryota; kingdom Metazoa; phylum Chordata; class Aves; order Passeriformes; family Dicruridae; genus Dicrurus; species Dicrurus megarhynchus. The sequence continues at coordinate 327,434 of VXAD01007328.1, forward strand.
AGAAATAAATAATTTTGAAGTCTACATGTGTAAAAATAAAGACTACACATTCGATGCAAAGGATTGATTAATTATTACCAATTATTAAGGAAATAAATGTCCCATTGCTGGGATTTATAAAAGGGAGATTGTTGTAAACAACCATTTTTCTATGGCATATCAGACCTAAATAAGGATATCTTACGAAGAAATAAGGAGAGAGTTTTTTAATGGAATTTTACTGTGAGTGCCATTATTGCACATAGGATGTTTTCTTCGTCATAAACTGCAGAATGTAAGCCATTTTATGTAATATATTGTTATAAAGAGACAATTATTTTTCCACATCTGTAGTTGTCTTGGAAGGCCAGAAACTGTTGGAGTAACTTCAGGAATATTTTCCTGAAGATGCGTTTTGGAGTCCTTTCTTAAGACTTTTTTTTTTTAAATTATATTATAGCATGAATCCTATCAAATGCACAGTATCTAAAGATAAAAGAGTACAAATGTAGAAGACCTTGCCTTGCCTCTAAGTTTCTCATCTGAAGTTCAATGGATTTTGAGTGAAGTACCCGTGCCTTTGAAAACCTTTGCTGTTGTATTCACTTTACTCACAGGAGAATAGGAAGGAATCTCTCTATAAAGGATTGAAATGGCCTAATGTGAAATGATAAATATACATTGATAAATTAGAATGATAGTGTTCATTAGAATGATAGTAGTGGTGCTCTAATAATACAACTAAGGCAAAATTTATGGACAAATTATCACCCTATTGACTATAGCATTTCTTCTCATGCACAGAATATCTGTGTATTCACAAGTCATGATCACGAAAACCTACGTGAGCAATCCAAATAGCAGGGACTTAAAAGATAGTTGTCAAACACACAAATAATGTACTAATGCTGGGAAACAGCAGACTAGTCACATTTATTGTGAAAGCTGAGGGACAAGCCCTATGAATTATTTGCTGAGCTCTGTTTCTGGGGAGTGGTGAATCAGCTTGACTGCCACAGGGTGGCATTGTCAAAGAGGAGTTCCTTAATATCTCGTTTATGACTTAAGTCAAACTGTGAAGTCAAAATTCCTCCTTTTCCTGAGAGAAGAAGGATGGTAAATTTTGGATAGTGTAAAACTTCTATAAATCAGGATAATCCTCACATATGTTCAGTGGTATTGACCAAGAAGATGGAAGGTTAGGCCATAACTATGCCCAGTGCCAGTGCCTTGCCAGAGATCCTATCCTAAGTGTGAGTAGCAGGCAGAAACTCCAATTTATTAATGTGTACTTGATCAATTAAAATGTAATAGGGCTTTCTTACTTACCTAACTGGTTGCCAAATCAAATTCAAGTCTACTCCTTACCCTCTAGCCCTTTTTGTCACTTCGTCACTGTCAAAAGGAACCACAGTTCCCTGTTATCTTACTTGCAGTAACATTAGCTTTATTTTTAAAATCCCAAAATAAATGTTTCCACCCTATAGCTTCCTGAATTTTTAAGCATTTTGTGAAAACTAAGTTGCAAATACAGCTTCATTTTCTTGTATTCAAAAGTTAATTTCATGCTTTCTTACTTGACACGTGAATCTTTGCAGTTGGTCTACCCTTCTGCATTCTAACCAGGTGGATCCCAAAGGGACATACATGAAAAAAAATGTTTCTTACAACTGAAAAAGAAAGAGCTTTCTACTTTTCTGTTCAGCAAAATTATGGTTTGATATCAACATGAAAAAAGCAGGAGTCCTTTTAAGAAAACATGTACTACTATTTGCTGACGTTTTGTCAGGTACATAGTAAATGTTATCTTGAGGAAACCAGAGAAATCTACAAACATTTCAAGAGAGAGCATTCTAAGTATAAAAGCCAACAATGGACGAGCAAAAACCTAGTTTTCATGATGGAAAACATACTGTATAGAAGTGAGAGGATGGCTGTCAATATCCTTATAGCAGAAAGGTCATTTTACAATTACAGTAGCGTCACTTATCTTCCTTTTGTCAGCAGAAGATAAATGCTTACATCCACCCTAATCACAATATGAGTTTTACCATGTGATGACATGCTTGCCAAAAACAATTATTTAACTCTTACCTAGATAAAGGCACTGAAAAAAATTACCTGGTTTAACTTCTAGATAACTTAAACAACAACAAACCCTTAAATAGAAACAATAATTTAGGACCAGAATGTATGTAATTTTGTTTAATTTATTCTTATTTCCAGTTTAAGGGAAACTGAATCATGCCTCTGAATTAAGTTAGGCAAACATACAAGCTACAAGTCTTAGTTCATTCCCATGCCACTGAGTGGCAGAATTTCAGTCAAGTGTAATAGGAATATTAGTTCTAAATATAAGTTCCATTTTCAAAGTCAAAGGGACAGATCTCTTTTTGTGTCATGACAATATTTGAAATAGGAAAGGGATGTATCACAAGCTTTTGTAAAATATGCTCTCAGATTTCAGATCTTTGCAAAACTGCAATCCAAGATAGAACATTAGGTATGGCATCTACCAAATTCTCTATGCACCTGGACAAATTAAAGTTACAAATTAATTGATTTTTTCTTTTTTTTCTTCATGGCCTAGTGGTAGTCCAGAATAAATACCACCATGCTTTTTAATGTACTGTGCTGTCTTCAAAATTATGAGAACCTGTATGGTTTGTGTGAAGCCTCAGGCTGATATGTCTAAATGGTTTCCATTGGTGGAACTGGCAGGTACCTTTGCCTCATGATGTGCTGAATGTTTTCCAAAAACTCTTGGAAGTCTTCAGAATGCAGGGCCCTTCTGCTGTACACTGCATTCACAATTTAGCTATGTAGTTATCCTACTCCACTTCTTACAATAGATCAGAAGATACGATTCATTCTCTCCTTCCCATCAGCACACAATGTCTAGCCACTTTCTGGAAAGTAGAGCATCACTATGAGTAGTATTTGTTTTGGAAGACAAACACCTTAATAAGGTTTTCCCCTCTTCTTCCTTTCCCTTAGCTTTTATTGCTGAACATGCTCTCATATGGTATGGACTAACCCTTTGGTCAGTTTGGGTCAACTATCATGGCTACATTCCCTCCCAACTTCTTGCCCATCATCAGCATACTTGCCTTTTGGGGGTGGCTGGTGTTGAAGAGGATGAATTTCACTGATAGGGAACAGAAGTGCAGAAAAGACAACAACGTCTAAAAAATTTCATACAATTTTGAAGACTCCAGAAGAAAAGCAAGATTGTATATTCTCACCAAATTCAATCGAATCGTACAAGGGTATGGCAGTGTGGTCGTCACTGACAGAAATTCCAATAAAATATAAAAGTTTTCTGGAAAAGACAGTTTTCTCTGTAGCAGCATTTCAATTTAAAAACATTCCCCTCTGTTTCTCTAAAACTGTTGAAATTCTCCACTACCAACTGTCTAAGGCTGTACCTCATATTGGAGTATCATTTCTTTTTAAAGGGTATTATCTCGATGGTCCATGTTACAGTGAACAGTTACTGTGAAAAAAGTATCCATACCACATTAAATTTAATTTTTTTTTTCTTTTTTAAATACGAACCCCTTAGCTCTCACCCTACTGGATATCTGGGCCTGTTTGCACCTTAAGGTAAAAACAAGATCTGTCAGCCTTTGGCATTGTGGGCATATTTTCTTCATGAACGGTCCCTCCAAGTACTATTTTTGCAAAATAAAATCAACTTTTACAAAATAACAGGTTATATTAACCCTGAGGTGGAGAGGAACTGTTACTTGCTACAACAGAGAATAGGAAGTGTCATTTGACAGGAAACCATGAGACTTTGAACTTCTGGTTCTCTTTCTTCTGGGTCATCTGATATTCCTCCCATGCAGGTGAGATCTGTAGATTTCACTATTCAATTAAAAAAATATTCACAGCTAGATGCTGTTATATTTTCCTGTTTTTTGTACAGTACATTGTTAAGTAGTACAGTGTTAGGAGATTTTTAAGATTTGGAGTAAAAATAGAATGCTCATGTATATGTGAACCTCTATAACAAAATAGAATAATTACATTGTTTCAGCCATCTCCTTTACCGCATTTTCTCTATACTGTTTCTCTGTCTTTATTTGGACTCTGAAATATGGAGAAGACTTCTTCCAGAAGAAATGCAATGTCACTTCTTAAAATTACTCTCCAAAAATTTGATTTAAAAAGCAAAGGCTTTCATGGTAGATTTCAATGTTTATACTGTCAGAATTCTTCAAATTTTTCTATTGTTCTCTATTATGAGAAATATCTGCTAGTATTAGAAGCACAAAAGGGCAGATAAATAAAGATTATCCTTTCTTCAAATAAAGATTCACCTGATTAGATCTACATTTCCAAGGCCTGTTTTAACTACCAACATAATAAGAAAACTTTTAGTATACTACATCTCCCTTACCATTCTGAGAATTCTATTATTGAGATTTAGGGTTTTTTTTCTAGACTTCAGTTTAAATATCTGTAATAAGAACACTTTGGAACAATTCAAAGCATGTTTCACCCAACTGACAAGGTATTTAAATTTCAGATTTTTAATTACTTCACAAAGTAAGCTTATTTGCTCTTTTGGGGCTGAGAAAACAATAATTGCTCCACTTAAGTTTTCATTTTAAATCCTTGTGGAGGATTGCTCCTTTAATGTGAATGGGTAGAGAAACCTCCAAATCTACCATAAGAGTTACAGCGTTCTATTCAGAAAGCTTTCTGTTGAGGAAGTCCTGTGCAGTATTCAAACTGGTGTTCCACATCTACTTTTACCATGGTCATGAAAAGCGCCAAGAAGACACTAAAATATGCTGTATGGCAAAGGAGTTATACATCCTCCATTTGGCTTATTGTGCTTTTCTGTCTTTTTACTGTGGGACTCAAGAGTGCATTTGCTTCTAATTCTTTGTCAAAAGAAGAGAGGGAGAGATGTGGAAACCATCAACAGGACTATGCAAAAATGTTGAAAAATACATCTGTGTGGAAGACTTAAGATGTATGAGAAAAATCTTGGGTTCGTTTTTAGTTTCAAACACCCCCTTCCCCCCCTGCCCCCCTACCAATTTAGGTAGTCATTGGTTTGCTCTTAAATCTTAAAAAAAATTGAGTTTTGTACTTTATTTCAGTAAGGAGCAAAATTTAGTAATGAAGTCAAGTATCTTGGATGTGATCACAATTATTTATAAACAACTGACAGTGGGTGACAGAGAAATCAAATGAGTGGTTTTTTGTTTGGTTTGGTTTTATTTTCTCCTCTTGTTTCTCTTTCTGGCTTGTGGAAGTTCTTCACTGTCCTGTCTCCACTGAAAGGAAGAAAGGGACTCGTAGATGTGGTAGAGTTCCTAATGTGGACAAGTTTACAGGTGATGGAAGAGGCTGTGTGACAGGTGGAGAGGACAAAATCCACCCATTTTGTAACTGAATCTTTCAGGGCATAACCTGACACAAATGCATTGGAATCAGTGTCTGTATTAAAGACAGTCTTCTCCAAAACATCTTTTAGAACATAACCAGAAATTAAATGGGCCCATTTAAGATCCTCAGAAAATCTCATTAGAGGGAAACCAACTGCTGTTGGGGGAAATGTAATTCCCTCCAGTCCAGTTTATTTTCTGTACCCTTGCTGACTGTTCTGATAAATCTGGATCTGTGCACAAAGTGCAGGGAAACTCAAGCAGACATGGAAATGTATCTAACTCCTCAACAGGGCAAGTCATGGACTTTTTCCAGCAATGCTTTACCACAAGCTGTATGTGATTTGTTGGTCACAGACAACTTTGAAGAAGGTTAGGTTTGTTAGAAGGTTTGTCATGTTAGGTTTCCTTCCTTTACTCTGAGTGTGTATAGTTCAGATTAGCTATTATAGCTACAGTAGATTGCTATTTCTTCCTTCAATGCCAAGTATGGAAAGTCAGGGTTTTTTCAGACAAAATCTTAGCCTTCAAATCCTGATGATGTGAAGAGAGGCAAGATTTCACTTTTAAAATTTTTTATATGAATAATAAAAACATTATTTTAACAATGATTTATTATAAAATTAGCTCTTCCATTTTATAAGGAAAAATAGCATAGATGTTTCGAATAGTAAAAATATAGATTCTTTGATCTTCTGGTACACATAGGTTCTTTTCCCACAGGGAAAAATCAGTAACTCTCCAAAGATGGCTCTCTAATCTAGATAGTACTCAAACCCAAGAACTATAAATACTGTATTTCATAATTTGTCTTTCTGTAGTTAGCGACAGTTGAAGTAAGCTGATGCCTGTTCTTTAGAAGATAGAAGATGAGCAACACATTAGTATGTAAGACATGCCATACTTAGAGCTGTTACTTAAAAATCTGGCATACTGCTGATATGGATACTGCTACATGTTGTCTAGCAATCCTTATATTTGAGTTGTGATGCACTATCATCTCCATCAACCCTACAGTCACTTATTTGGAAAAGAAGAGTTGTTTCTTGATTTGTTTTAGCTAAGAGATTGTCTAATGTAACAGGTAATTAATTACTCAAGAAACAGTGTCTGTGTCTGAAAGAATTTAAAATAAATAGAAAACAAAAATTACCAATCCAACTGACAACTGTGCATGCAGACAGAATAAAGATTGTACTAAAGAAAAGAATGTATTGTATTTTGATAATCCTTTGATATCTGGTATGCTGAAAATGGCAGCAAACATTTCTGCTATTCCTAACAACAAATTAAGTGTCCTGGAAAATACAGAGTAGGGAAAATTGTGCCGGTAGTATGCTCAACTCCTTAATGTACAGCAATGTAGATAACAATGTCCCACTGAACTCTGTCTCACATATGAAGCTACCTTGCCAGCTTGCTGACACAGTGAAAAAAAAAAAAAATCTGTTTCCAATTTCAAGCACATTGATCTACTATGAACAGACTAAAAGTGTGAAGAAAAGAAGTTGTTTAAGAAACAATTATTGTGCACTTCTTTTGTAATAGGCAGAATAACCTTTACAGCATCCTATGATTCATTAGTGAATATGTCAAGAACCTGTAAATAACACTTGAAGCTTGTGCTTTTTTTGTCTTAATTAAACTAACAGTGAAACTCTTATCTCTTGAGGCATATGCTGCTGCCCTGAATATTTTAAGCAATATTTCATCCCTTGCAGTTGTTTTCACTTTAAACATGAAGGTGAATTAAACAAGTAATAATATTCTGTTCAAACTCAAAATTACCAGATTAAACATCTTTAATGTAACTAATTTGCTTGACCTACACCCAAGGATCAAGCTTTTCTGATTTTTATAGGGCACAGATTATTTAATATTGATGGAGACACATAGTCCCATCTACAGTGGTTTAGTAGCTCCAGTTACGCAGCAAAACGAGCTTTTTGCCCTTTTTAAAATAATGAATCTGCAGTTAAATTTTGATGTAAATTTCAGCATCTCATTTTCCCTAAAGAGAGATTTATATGACTCTTAATGATTTAAGAGTAATTCTAATAACTACTCTTCATGTGACTAATTATCGTAAGTCGTACAAACATGACTGTTGGATACACGATTCCTCCTCCCAGTCCTCCATTTAATTCCACCTTCCGTTCTTGATTCCTGCATGTCCTTCATCATTTATGGACCAAGTATTTCAAAATTCTAATATTCCAATATTTAGTCTATGCACAAGGTGGGAAGGGAAGCTAAATAAAATTTATCTCCCATCTCCTTACAAACACAGTATTATTTGGATTACCCATTCTTTTGTTTTAACTAGCTTGAAAATTCCAACCAGAGCACTTTGAGTGCAATCAAAAGCTTTCATGAGGACACTGGAAGACATCAAATGAGCATCAAGACCTTGGATCAAGTATGTGGTAATATTTTCATTTTCTCAGTAACAAACTCAGTTATGACTATCCCCAAACTTTAAACTTGAACCAGTGAGTACTCTGCTAAAGGGAACAGATCATCACAGTCCTTAATATGCCCCATCTGTACTCACATAGCTTCATTTTTGCCATGAGAAAGCAAGTAACTTCTTTACATCTCATGGCATCCCTGCACTGGCCACTGCCTGCGCCATGGTGGTCAAGAAACAGCCAAATCAGTGAAGAATATTCATTTAGGGTCAGAATTTACTGAGCCCTGCTTAAAGATGCAATGTCTTTCTTATACCCTCAGCCTGCAAATAAAAATACCTTTTCTTTGTCCAAATATGGCCTCATTTAATCATAACAGTAGCAAGACATTTTACTAAAGAAAAGATTACACTAAAGAAGCTATCAACTTGCTCACTTTTGCCTTTCTTTTCCACATCTATCATGTGTTAACTACCCATTTTATCGTGGAAAGACAATAGAATGTGAGAGAAGTTTTAAAATACTTCGTTTGAGTTCAGACAAACAGCTACCATGAACACATAATAATAGATTTAAAGGGAAAGTCAAAACACTGAAACAATTAAAAAACATACAAGAGTCTATAATGTGAAAATTTTGAAGTCTTTTGAAACTTACCATAAAACAGGGAAAGAATTCCATGGCAACCATTATTAAAATATTTTTGGAGACTGTGAGGCACTGGACCAGGTTGCCCAGAAAAGCTGCAGATGCCCCATTCCTAGCAGTGTTCAAGGGAAAGTTGGATGGGGCTTAGGAAAACCTTGTCTAGTGAAAGGTGTCCTTGCCCATGGCAAAGGGATTGAAACTAGGTGATCTTTAAGGTCCCTTTCAACCAAAACAATTCTATGATTCTGTGAAGAAAACTCCACTGCAGCCAAAACCACAACAGTAAGGTATGTACAGCTACAGGCAAAGGGCAACCCAGAAAGCCTCATTTACAGAAATACAGAAGATCCAGTTGAAGTGTCCTGTGTTCCAAACAAACTTTACAAACCCAAGACCAATACCAAGAAACACCCTGAAATAACCCCCACCTAATCTCAGGAAAAAAGGTTCCTGTTCGACAGTAAGCTCCTAGTTTTTTTAAGTTATTTATAAAAAGGGTACCGTCTACAACTTTATTTACATTACAATTGTTTATTTATATTACAAAAGCAGACTGAAAAATAACTTTCAGAAGAGTGACTTTTCCTGCTTTCTATATCTATGTAGTAGAAGTGTAAGAAAGTTAAATCTGAAATATATTCAGTCTAAACTCCATTGTCATTAATTTAGCATTTGTTTTTGCCATCATTAGACCTGCACAAGATTTTATGGGCATCAGTACCAAAATCATAACACAGTTTTTTTTTATAATTTGCACGAGTACAATATAATTTTATTTATACTCTGATTTTCAGTGACTTAAGTGAACCCTATTATTTGTATTTTGTCTTCCTCATGGAACATTCAATCTATCTATTTTACATGTAAAATTTTATTTAGGTTTTGAATCTCTGTAATTCATTAATTGTGAATTAATTGTGCATCTTGTCTCTTGAATCACACTCATTGAAACTATGTCTCCTTTTTTCCTAATTTTAATACTGACATCAGTGAATAAAAGCAGCAAAAAACCCCACAAGTGAATTTGCATCTCTTCCAATCTATATTTAGAATGTGAGATATGACACATACATTGCTGTCTCAGAGATGGGATCTGTGACATGTTCCCTGTGATCATTACCCTTCTTGTGACAGCTGTTAAACAGTGGTAAGTTTTTGGAGCAACAGCAAAGCTTTGGATGCTTCTGAAACCCTGGTTATCCTGCAGTAAGTAACCATTCATCCTTTGCTGATGATACTGACCCCCTGCCTGGCAAAGATGAAGATCGTTGTTTTTTTGGAAAATATTTAGGCTTCTCTTTAGTACTGAGCCATTTTCTCCTGCTGTTCGTCTTCCTGCCTGGCTGATCTTGAGCCTGGGATAATTGGTGGAGAGGTCATAGACTTGCAGATGAAAATAAAATGTCTATCTTTATGGTCCTAGATAAGCAATATATGATGGGAAAGGAGTTACTAAGCTGATGTATTACGTGGTATACCTAAACAGGTATTGCCCTTACTGTATCATTTTTATATGGCAGCCTGTACAGCAGAGGAAGGGAAGAATGAGCTATAAAACATTTAAAGAACTTTCACTTGATCAAAGCAGGAGTATATCAGGCAATGACCATATTTTGTCTTTAGACACCTACATCTATCAAGGACAAGACAAGTTATAGGACAAAGATGCAAAAGAAAATGAAGCAAGTGAAGAAAACCTAATTAGTATTAATAGGATATCAAATCTATGCTAAATCACTGACTCCTTGTATCCATCTAAAGGTGATAACCTATCGAATCATGTAGTTTAGCCTATACAACTTTTCTAAATCTGCAGTGCAAATTTGTTAATGTGAATTAGGTATTAAATACATCACCTGAGGTTACAAATGCTGCAGAGTTTCTTGGGAAAAAGGAAGTACAGACAGATAAAATTTTTAGATTAAAAATTCACTTTTGTCATTGTTTCCTTAAATTACAGAAGTCAAAAGAACTATTTCTCGTGGTTTAGCCATGAGAAGAATATGATACCTAAAAGACAGAGCTGCAAGCCAGTATTACCTATAAAACATACTGCAAATGATGATTAAAATACACATCTTTAAAAGAGAGTAGTGAATTTTTTTCCTAGCTGCATTATTCTAGTAGCCAAAAATTATCATCAGTTGAGTATTTGTGAGTGCTGCTAAGAATATATCTTGAAAGGCAAAAGACATGACATGAAATTCAAAAGGGGTGTCTGTGGTTCCCTGTAATTGTCTATCTTTGGAAAATTAGAAAGCCAGAAAACACTGTTAACTTTTCAAATGAAAAATAAGAAGAGTGGATGCATCTTCCAGTGGAAATGGTGAATTAATTTATACAGGAGTTTGTTTGTCTCTTTGGGAGTGTTTTCTTTTCTTTTTTCCTTTTTTTTTTTTTTCCTTTAAGGAAGCAGGAACATGAAAAAGTGAAATGTTCTTAAAAGTAGTTTAGTAAAATAATAATGTATTTTATTATGGCTCAGTAGAAAATTTAGAGCCTGTTAGTGTTTTTGGCATAAACTCATGGCACTGCTTTCAATTTATTTTCATATCTGAAATGGTGAGAGACTTGTTTGTCGTTGTCATGATGACAGGTAAACACTCAAACTGGATGCACAGAGCAGTGGTGCAGTCTTCAGGAGGTTTAAAGACATGACTGAATAAATCTCTTAACAACTAGGCTTGACCTCATAACTGGCCCTGTTTTGAATAAGAGCTAAGACAGGATGACCTCCTGAGATCCCTTCCAAGCTTGAGCTACCCTGTGATTGTACAAGTCTTGGAATGTATCTGCAGTCTTTACTGTGATGTGCTTTGCTATCTGTGGTAGCTGACAATTGTTGTTCTTATTTACTGCCTAAAGGAGTTGTAAAAGGAGTGTCCCTGTCCTCATGTCCAGGCTCCTTCTGCTTCATGTGGGATCACAGAAGACAAGGTAGCAAGAACTTTTTGTCATCATTATGAAGAACATCACCTGTTAGAACTAGGAGTTAAATCCTTGGAAAACCAGTATGAGCACAGCAAGTGTCCTCAGGCACTGACTGCTGAAACTCACTGGCGTCCTACTCTTTTTCCTCTTTCCATATGAAGGAACATGCCTCAAAACCCATACTCAGCGTAATCTTTTATTTGAACTTTGACTCCTCATATTTTAAAAGGAACTTTGCTTATACTTTTGTTCCAACTCACATTGTGACAACCTTCTGAGTGCTCTCCCAGCTGCCACTCATAAGAACACAGGATTGTGTCTAATGTCTGGGTGTTGTTTGTGGCTTACAGTGTAAAATCAAAGATTCCCCTATGTCACATATACAGACAATGTATTTCAAAGAGCAACATTTTGTGAAGTAAGCATCTTCTTTTACTTACTCATAAAATTTCCATTTTTGATGAGTGATGCAGTGACCTGAGGATGTTATGCACATATAAGAGCTGCCAATCAGGTTAAAGATTTTTGCAGTTTGACATTTTAAGTAAAAGCAAATAACATGACTTCTCATTAAATAAAGCTCAAACTAGAGACGGTAATATTTTAATTAATCAAGAAACCAAAATGGACTAAGAATTCCTCATTCCAGAAAATCTCTTGAGGTCTGTGTCTTTACTCTCTGTAAAGCCTAGAATATATTTTCTAAGGAAAATTGTTAGATTCATAATGTTGTGTAGGATTAATCTTATCCATAAATGGGACAGGAAAAAATTTCCGCTCTGAATTTTCAACAGAAAATGTATTACTTGTGTTACAATAAGAAAAATTATTTTTCATTTATCAAAATGCAATATTTATTGTATAAAATTAAACTAAATATAAACTGCATTTTGTCCAGTTGTCATTAGCTGGTATAGTTTGTATCCTATTTTCTCTTTTTAACTATGTAGATTACTATAATACATTGTTTTACCTTGTGCTTGGTAGATTATGGAAGATACTGTCCTCAAAGAAGAAAGATAATATTAGCTGAATGAATCATAATTGCCTGAAGCACTCTAAGCAGATGCAATTTGATGTCAAAATCTCTATAAAAATGTCTTCACATTTCAAAACAAATATTTCATATTTTGTTTCACAAAACAATCCTCAGTCTTTGTACAAACTAGGTAGGCATTTATAATTCTATTATTTTGTGTTTAAAGTATACAGTGCTTCTAAACAAATCCATATTTTTCTCCTTAGTAGAGGAAGAAAATCTCAAAACAAAGGGCCATCATTTTACACTGTAGATCAGCATGAGATCTCACCTCGTGTTTCTTTCTCACCCTCCCTTCCACCTAAGAAAGAGAATTTCATACTTCAGGTGGTACCAGTCTGGTTTTTCACAGCTCCTTAGATGTTTTACCCTTTTTATATGGCTAAGGACATTCGATTTTCCCACTCTACAGCCTGCAAGCTCTGTACCTCTTCCTGCGATCTGCTATGAGAGGGTTTTCCCCACATTTTTCTCATGCTTTTGTTTTGCTACGGTGATTCCCATGGCCTTGCTCCCACAAGCTCACTGGTGTTGCTACTTAAGTTACTTTTGGGGAGCAGTTGTCATTAGTGTAAGAATGACCCTTTTTTACCACTGTTCTTCCTGCTGCCGAAGTTCAGCCATGGTTATGCTGGTGGGGACAATAATATCCATCCAGAAAGGTCAGCAGCCAGGCAGTGTGCAGTACCTGCCCTGATGTAGTCAGCAATTGAGGCATCACAAGCAGGAACAATAAGCTGGGAGGTTGATCAGTTCCTGATGGAAACTGTGTAGTTGCTAAAGGTAAAGTATTACAGGGAAAAAAAGTCTGCTGCATCAGAGGAAAGACACAGGGAGAGTGTTTGTCTAGGAATTCCTGTGCTTTCTTTTAATAACTGTCCACTAGGAAGAGTTTTCCCTTTGTCTCTCTCTCTCTCTCCTCTTTCTCTCTTCTTTGTTGTGTTTTTCTTTATGCCCCAAAGCATCTGTCACCATTAGAATGGTTGTTTGCCATCAGCTGCAGACTGCTGCATTAAATTTTTGTGCATTTGAACCTGTCCCAACATCTTTTTCACAACACTGTGTACCTCTGGAGAAGATGCTCTAGCTAACTTCTTCGACAAATTTGCTCCTATGTTATAAGAACATCAGAATCAGCTTTTACTGTGTCTGATTTTCATGTTGTTAATTTTCCTCATAGTAACCTTGTATGATGCTGTGTCCTAGATTTTGAGCAGCTGTGTAGGGCTTAGCTGCCCTGGGTTAGGCCACAACACTGATGAGAGTTTTAGGTGGTCATCATGTTATTATACTCTAAAGTAAGTTCTGACCTACAGATTTGTATCTTCAACTATCACAATGAGAAAACTGAGAAGGAACTGAGGCACGGATATTTTCAGATACTAAATATATGTGCATATGTAAATATATATATTAATAAATAAATATGTATATATATATATGATAGAAGTATTCAATTCAGAAGTAATTAAAGAAAAACTGTTTTCCACATCCACTAGAAGTTTCAGGAAAAATAAAGCATCCCCATGTTATTAGCACAGTATTAGAAGGGTTGACAGTAAACTCATACAATCTACAAAGTAATTATGCATAACATAGTCACAGCATTTCAACTTTTGTTGAAAAATTATCCAGGAAAAATACCCTTCTTCCAATAAGTATTGTCTCCAAAGAAAAATTACAACATGTTTTATGTAAAATTACTGGATGTAAATAAGAAAGCGCTATCTCTTCAAAAAACTTTCAAAGAAGATTAAATTGGAAAAGGAACAATAATTAATAGACTCTTGATAACCTTAAGAACTCTTCCTCAACAGAGGAATACTTTCTGTTTATCTTTAAGAAGAGGTATTTCCAGAAAGAAAAAAAAAGGGTTTTGTTATACAGGATAGCAAAGCTAATTTTTAAAAAGCAATTGAGCTACAACAGCAGCAAACTCAGACAGGAAATCTCCACTGCATTTCCCACAACAAATGGTTCAAGAACTGCAAAACAATTAGGAAAAAACCACAAAACCTTCACTTTTTGAAGTATATAATATGTTTGAACATAGACTGTAGTCACTTGCATTTTTATGAACAATTACCTGAAAGAGTGATTCAAGGTATAAAAACAAGGGGTACGTGTATGTGAATGTATTGTGAACAGATACTTCTGGCTTTGTTAAGAGGATGAGAAACTATTTTTCTTTAGAAGTATATGTATGTTATTATCATTTCCATAATTCCCAACATTTTTGTCCTTATTCCAAAACCTCCTGCTGCTGCTAAAGATAAAGGTAAGCTTCCAGCTTTCTTTCTCCTTTATTTAAATAAAACATAAAACAAGTCAAGCCTCCTCTGGAAGGGAGGACAGAAATCCCTCCTTTCTAGTTAGCTGTCTTCTTCTGTAATCTGGCATTCTAATTCAAATTAATGGAACTTGGTTGTTTTCCCTAAACCAAGGATATATCTTTATGCACATTTCATAATGTGTGACATTAAATTCTATGTTCTCATAACTGCAAATTCAGAGAACTTACATTTTGCTATTTTTATTGTGCTGCATTCTATTTGCTCCCATAAGAGAGCATGAAACTTCTGTTTTGATTTCCTTAGTGGTTTTTATATATGCATCTAGGTGAAAACTTACATGTGGTGTTGGAGGTTCTTAGAACCTAGATGCCTTACTAGTTTTAGAAAGTGTTTTCTAATCTGCAAGGTGATGTGCCTAAACACATATCTTGTTAAAAAAGGTTCTGTCAAGTCATTCTAGGTTCCTTTCCTTGAGTAGTATCAAATTCTTAACTTACTTTAAAAGGTGACTTTCAGTTTCTGTCAGTTGGAGACAAGTTACTGATAGAAGGTGAATACTGATGTTGTATAATTTTTGTATATCAGTAAAAAAGTGTCCAGAGATAAACAGATAACATCAATGTCAAAGAACAGAAAGTAGCATAAGATGATAGATCATGGGATATAATCATTAGAAACTCAAGCTATGGAATCATCTGTCTGATATACTCCCTCAGGCAAAATGGCCAAGCTTTAGCCCCTGAGAGATGAATCAAGCTAAGAGATTCTTATGTTACAAAGACCATAAAGGAGTTCACATTTCTTTTCAGGTGCTTACATAAACATGTAATATTCAGGCAAAGTCAGGATGACTGTGTTTCTTTAGAAAAATTTGAAAAACTAGCCATAGGTAGGACAATGTGCCAGAAATGTGAACAATCAGCTGCTGTCTCCTACCATTTGAAAAAAAAAACCCCTATCTAAAATGAGCCTTGAATTTCTCTTCACAAGCAAATGTGTCTTTAATTTAAATTAACCTGGAAATTTCTCATGATACTAGTAAAAACAGTGTTCTGACTGCTTTGTGGTTGTGCACTGCTTACCTCTATCAGAAACAAATTGCTCTGAATAATGGCTATTGATAGCAAAACAAAACTAACAAACAAACACAGAAAGCCCCCAAACAAAAACAACAACAACAAAAAACCCAGCACAAAACACCACCCCCAGATGCACTCAGTTTAGTTTTAATGGGCAAAATGGCAAGAAATTTAAAAAGTGTACAATCAAAGTTATGCTACAAAAAGTAAAAAAGCTAAGAACATATTCTACCAGGCTTGACCAATGGTTAATTTTTAATGTAAGTTTTCTCTCATTTCACTTCAACAGTGAGAAGCTGCTATCTTGATTATAATTATAATAAAATAAAGA
Source organism: Dicrurus megarhynchus (assembly GCA_013399195.1). Classification (NCBI taxonomy): domain Eukaryota; kingdom Metazoa; phylum Chordata; class Aves; order Passeriformes; family Dicruridae; genus Dicrurus; species Dicrurus megarhynchus. Next base: position 343,551 of record VXAD01007328.1, read on the forward strand.
TTGTATGCTTTTTTCCACTGTCAGAGAAAGAATGGCAACTCTTCTTATTTCTCATGACAAGCTGTCTTTCTGCTTCTGAAAGGACAAAAAATTAAATAATCAATGAATTCCATCTTTATTTAGAAGTGAGCTTAGACATTATGCACAAGTCAGCCATGTATTCACACCTGTGAAGCTGAAATTGCACAAAAGAAAAATGAAGTCTAATGAAAAATTATTTTGGAGGTTATCCCTTCATTTCTAGTGGGCTGGTGTTTATCCAATTGCTTTATCTCTGTGGGGAATATCTTTGAGTATTAACTAAATCTAGGGCCCAAATATCCTCTTAGTCTGTATTTATTTTTTGGATAACTAGCTGCACCTTTCTGAGTTAATCTTGTTCAACCTCAGGTGTAGCTGAAAACAAACAAAAAAAAATTATGCAACTAAAATATTTATGTCCTGCAGGAAAGCAGAGCTTTTTCTATTAATATTACCAGTAAAAGAAAAATGACTGCCTATTGGACTTTGCATTGAAATGGAGTGGTTACACTTTGCATCAGTCGCTGTCATCTCTAGCTAGTGGTGTGTGTAATCCTACTCTTTTTCATCACAAACTCAAATGAGTTCACCCATACTGTGTTTTGTCAATATTCTGTTTGATTTTGTACTGGAAGGGAAGCTGTAGCCTGATACGATCCCTTACAGTCAAGAGGAATTTCATTTGTTCCTCATCACCTCTCAGGCAGTAAATTGAGATTGATAGCTGATATTTTGGTTTGATTCATGAGCATTATAATGCAGAAATCTATATGGCATTTAGGAAAAAAGTTTCAGTTTGACTTCTGGGGGACGTTCCAGACTTGATTAGAATATATAGTAGAGATACCGCCAGGAAAACCAGCAGTTTGGTTGACTCTTAAACTAGGGTTCAGTGATGGCAAGATGAATCGGCTCTGTGAACACAGGGATGGAAATTTAGGAAGAACAGTAACATCTAGTGAAGTTATTTCCAATGTTGGAGTATAAAGCATTAGCCAGGCATATGCTTGCATCCATATATACTGTCAAATTTTAATGGAGACTACTTTGCTAGTAAAAGGAAATATTCAGTGGTTATTTCCTAAGAGTATTTTCATGTGAAAAGAACAATATACCTTTTCTAAGTTTCTTTTATTTCTTCTTTCATCAGAAATTTCACAGTAGAGCAGGATACCAGTTTTAACTGTCTTTTTATTACTTCTCACCATAAGGCTTCACTAAATCCTTCTAAGGGAGTCTAGCATCTACAAATACATTAATATTACTCCAAATAAATTTTGTTGGGAAGCAAAAGCCAGATTGGTGTTTTAATGTGTTCATCTTGTTAGAGGCTTTCTACTGTAGACAGAAATTGTTTTCTCTAGTTGCAAGACAGTCTTCCTTCGGAGCTAATAAATCATGTTAAAAAGTGAACTCATCGTAATAGGTATAGTTTGTCAGTTGTTTGCCTTCTGCAAATTATCTTCAATACATTTTAATTACATGTTTATGGTAACATTTATATGATTTAACACAAAACTACTTTAGTGGTGATTTGAATCCTGTGCAGAAAAGTATTTTTCTGCAGACTGATTCTACCCTTTGTTATTTATTGAGAACTGACCTTGACAAGGAGGCTTGGATGGGCCTGATATCATCTTGAATGAGAATTGCTGCCAGGCAACCCATCATTCCTCTCCAGGGTGAGTGAGATGCTACAATATTATGAGTGCTCTACTGACTACTGTGAACAAGCTAGAACTGAATATATCCATTGGATAATGATAGATACCATTTAGGAGCTGCAACAAATGAAAAACAAAGCATGGAGAGATGAGACAGAAAGGGAAAAATCTCTTGCCTTTCTGGGAACTTCATTTGGCCCATGAGAAAATCTAAGAATTCATTTATGTCTTATGACAATACATGCATGCAGATTTACCAAACTATGAGTTAGAATAACAGCAGATGTCATAGTTAAAAACGAAGAGACGCAATTTTCAATCCATGGTTCTAACTTATTGGCATAAATGCAAATTAACGCTGAAGAAAGCTTATAGTGGTGCCAATTATGAAAAATTGAAAAGCAATATTTGCAATTCAAACAAAAGTAACTGGACTTGTAGATAGTAAAAAAACCTCACTTTAATTGTGAATATTATTTACAAGCCATATCTGATGTACACAAACAATAGATCATTTGACCAATGCATCTTAAATAGATATATATATAAATCAGTACAAATGAATGTGCTACAAATGAAAGTGTGCAAGCTATCTATGTAATTAGATTTTAGATTTCTAAATTCAATTAGAAAATAATTAGTGTGTATGTATAATATACTATATTAGTGTACATTTGGTGCTACAGCTAAATGATATCTAGCTTGTAGATCTTGATTCACTGTATTGCAGTATGCAAATTCATCCAGACACAAAATCAACTTCAAAACCCCTCTGTTTTCTCTGCTCTGAAAGAATAATGGAGTAAGAATTTTGGCAAAATAAAGTGGGGATTAATTTTATTGCTAGCACCTTTTCTGAAAAGATAGTATATATTTAAGCATGACACAGACCACTTATAGCATCAGAGAACATTTTAACTTTTGAGAGCAGAGTAGCCAAACTGGAGAGATTCACTCACAAAATTTAAGAACACGCTTGAGCAGATTATTCTCAAAAAGCAAACAATCCCCTGTGCTAAAGGCAGCAGAGCTTCGTAGAGATCTTTAGGAACATCACACAGCAGAATCAAAGTCTAGACAGCAGTCTTGTTTTCTGGGAGGACACCAAACTGAAAGAAAGGGGAGACATCAGTGTTTCTTTCTTGATTAAAAGATGGTCATTTAACCTCTTGCAATGAGCAAATATCTTTGGAATCAGAAACCCAAGCTCTAAAGCAGTACTTCAGTGGCAGAATCCAATCGACAATCTCTCCTCCCAGAGAGTACTGTATAGTGATTTGCCTGTTGATTATAGAAGAGCCTGGTCTCTTAGGGAGTCTGGATCCACCCTAGAAGGGTCTGGAGAAAAGCCAGCAATCACAGTTTACATGGATACTGTTGACAGAGAAGAGCAAGGGAAAGAATCTGAAAGCAAATTCAGATAATTCAGAAGAAAGATGAAAGTAAGCACACCTATGTCAGTGAAATGTTCCTAAGAAGTTGAAGAATCTTAGTGTCTGGCTCAGAAAGTGCAAGGAGTAAGAACTTTGATTCATCAGAAACCAGGCTGGATTCATCCAACCACAGTGGATTAAAGAGCTACTGTTAGGAAGGAATGGATTTTAACTCAATGATAGATCTCTTGCCTGAAATAAATAACAGTAATTAAGTTCTGGAAGAAGACATGCACACTTAAGCAGAACAATTAGGAATGGATGGGTGCTCTTCATACAGGATGCTGTCATGGTTTAGGAATGGTAGTCCACAATTTAGTGAAACACTCCAAACCTCTTGCCACTCAATCACTTTCCCTCACCCCTTCTTGCAGGAGATTGGAGAGAAGAATTGGAGGAAAAAAAGGTGAAGATAATGGATTGAGATAAGAAAAATTTACTAGAAACAACCATTAAATTAGAGACAAAGAGCAACAGCTACAATGTTACTAACAACATGTACAAGAGGCAAATGATTCTCATGGGAGTGCTCACCACAGGGAAATCATGAACACCCAGCTGCTCTGCCACTCTACCCGACCAGAGGAATCATTTTCCCCTGCACATGATGTGAGGTGGTATAAAATACCCTCAGAGTCCTCAGGGTGTACACCCCTCCTGGCTACTGCAAAAATTAACCCTGTCCTGTGCAGAACCAGGACAGATGCAAAGACAAGAGAAAAGGCAGAAGTATTTATGCTTCTGCATCAAAGTTGGAAGTTTAAAAAATTGTGTGGATGATTTTAGACTAGCACTAAATAAAGACATAGAATAGAATACTGAATATTTATCTAATCAGTGGGAGACTGTAATTGTGTTACAAAATGTACAGGACTAATGCTGAAATAGATATGAAAAATTGCTTGCCTCAGAGGTAACAGAATTGAAAAAGATTGAAGAGGTAACAGATTGAAATTTCAGGTATCAGATAGGACGAGTATATTTTTTGGATGTATTTTTCTGATATCACATGATGGTGACACTGGCTGTGATCTGCTTATAGAGATTAGGGGCAGGAAATACAACAGTCATGGTAACCTTGACTCCATTTAAATTAGAAAAATGTCATGCAAGGCTCTAATGCAGAGACCACAATTTTACACACTGTCAATGACTAGCAACTGGACGGAAGCTTCATAAGAAAACTGGGGATGAAAGCATGCTACTCCAGGGATGGAACTGGTTTCCAGGTTGACCCACTAATAGCAGTTCACCCCATAATCCTTGGACAAATACTATTCTGCTGCTGATCATGTAGCATCACTATCAGGTTGCTCTCAAACCTACTGGGCTGCACGTACCTCTAACCAGTCATTCTGTTCCTTAGTATATTGCTATTGTCCTGCTCTGTTTACAGACAGCACTTGTCAACCAGTCAAGCTATTTCTCTTGTCAAAAGTGTGAGCATACCCTTATATTAGTATATCTTGTACTCTTTGTTTGTTTAGGTAACTGAATATGCTTTTTGAAACTCATTTATGGAACTAAAATTGTAGTTTACAATCATGGGAACATCTCTGATCACAGGAATCCCTACTAGCAAATGGTGGTATAATTATTGGATGCTAGTTCAAATTAAAATCAGGAACTTAACTTCCACCTTAGTTTAATTTCCTATATAGTCACCGAGTAGTACTTCACACAGTGTATCAGAAAGGATGCTTAAGTTACCTATAAATAAATATTTCTTTAATCATTTAAAATGGTCCATTGGGTAAGAAAATGAATTAAAATATTTTTGAAAGATGACACTCATTTTATATCAAATTAAAATTCTGTTCCCCAAAAGTCTGATTGTCCCTTGGTTCTATATGAAAACTATGTACATCAGCAACAGAAAGAAATGAACTGAAAAACTACAGATGTGTTGTCAGACTGGAGTCCAATGATTAACTGCTGAGAATATATGCTCAGTGTTGATACAATTACTTGAAAGAGTAATTATAGTCACATGTAAAATTTTTATCTTTTCTTTTTACACAATATTTACTCTTTTCCATATCCCACAACATAGACATCAAACATCCTAGCACTTTTCCTTTGTTTTAGAAAATGAGCAAACCAGGCAGTAACAGTTAAGATTATGATGGGTTAGTACTTGAAGTTTACAAAAATCTTTTGAAAGTATGCTTTCATAAGATGCTTTTTCCCTCCTTTCATTTTTTTTTTTTTTTTACATGAGGTTTATATGTGCCTGCTACAAGTAGCTTCTACTTTTACATTCTACAATTTTGAAGGTTGTGAAAAATACATCTTTTGGTTACTTGTAGTCTTAGAATTCTATGTGAACAACATGGCTTATAAGACCATTTTCTTGTCAAGACCACTTTGTGTCTTGTTCTGTTTCTACAGCTGAAGAAAACCATGGTTGAATATTACTGAGTTTGTTTGCGAAGTTGCATTAATCTGACACAATGTTAAACTTAGTAAGGTTTAAGAAAGATTTCCTTTCTGCTAATAGAAATATATTTCCCAAAATGGGCTGAACAAGTTGTTTCTAAATAAACAGCATATTAAGAAAAAAAAATTCTTCAGAGGACTGAGTATCTCATGTAGGTTACAATTAATTCATTTCTACTCAGGGTTATGAAGCATTTACTGAGGTATCTAGTCCCTGTTAAAGAGGAAGACAGATTCTACAGCCCTACACATTTGATTTATCATATAATTCACTTTGAAGTAAATATACCCATATAAGTATGATTCACTTTGAAGTAAATACCTGGTATTAAAAATTATAAATCACTTTAATAAGTTGATGGCTTAATATTAAAAAAAGTTGCAACATTTTGTTTGGTGCTAGACTTAGCACCAAACCCAGTACATGTTGGAGTCTATCCTAGGAATGTTCTTCTGTAAAAGGAAGCTGCTTCTATTTACATGCTACAAATAAACTAGATCAAACTCTGCAGCTGCCTTTTTTTTTTGTTTAGGCCAGGTATTACTGTCATGGCTAATAAACCTGATGTATCCTTTTAATTTGGATTTAAAACACCACTCCACAAGTATGTAAAAAGAATTATTTGATTTCATCACTTTCTGCTGTATGTATTTTGAAGCAGCCCCATTCTTGATCAAAACTGATGTTTTCAACTGGAAAATTGACTATTCATTTCCTAAGTGAGGTTACGTACATGAAAGAAAAATGAAAATGCTAGTTGTGAGTGTGATATGTATATGTTTTGTAGATTTTATGAGTATTTGAAAATTTGGATTCTTTTTGTCGCCTTCTGATGCCTTTAATAATGGTCTCAAACTGAATTCTGTCATTAAGTAAAGGGAACTTGCAGTTTTAGCATTACTAGACTGTTGCTCACCAGGCTTGTTTCCAGCCTGGCTCGCAGGTAAACGAGGTCCGATGCCCGCGTGAACTAGCGACTGATGGATTTAAGGTAACTAAGGTTTGCGTGCCTCAGTTTCCCAGTTCAGCCCAAAAGCCATTCTTACAGCAAGTAGTTCTTGGCTGTTTATCAAGCCAGCAGCGAAGGCAAAGAGGAAAGAGTTGGAAACTCTGTTAGCTGCAGTCCAAGTTTATTTTCTCCTGCCCTCGGGGGGACAGGAGGCAGTTACTTGAAGGGAAGCAGAACAGAGAGACCCCGGTTTGCTCTCTGGCTGCTAGTTTTAAGGTATTACATCATGAAGTAGAGATAACAGAATTAACCAATCATGAAAGGAAGATACATGATAATAAACCAATAAAGACATCTCAGGGGAGGAACAAAATCAAACTAACAAATAACAAAACAGCTGGAGGGAATTTCAAACCACGCTGGCCTGTTACAGGACTTGAAGCTTCTGTGATAAGAAAGCAGACGTGGTGTGAGTGACATGCAAGGGATGTGCTATGCTGCAGATTCTGCCTTTTGTCTGCCTTCGGGGGCAGGGTCCTGCAATGGGTAATCAACCCATCTGGATTCTGTATCCAATACAGGCTGTACCATAGCAACACTAGACTAAATAGAAATATTTTTAAAAAGTGTGTTTGTGCATACTTCATTCATGACTGAATGTGTAAATACCTTTATATGTTCAGCTCTTAGTCTTAATTCCCTATAATAGTATAATTCATTGTATGCATACAGAAACATAATTCTCCCATGGGGATTCAATGACAGAAGAGCCAAATACTGTAGCGTGAATAGTATTGTTTTACACCAGTTCGTAATTCGAAGTCACAGTGTCGTTTAACATGTGGAGAAGTGATTAGTAGAGCATAACTTAGGCACTTGTAAAATGAATGCTACAGTGAGGAGAAAGTGTTTTCTCTTCATTTTAATGCTGTCTACTACTAGCATCAATATAAAAAAAAAATCTTGTTTTAGTATAACTTTAAGTCTGAGTAGGATGTTAATAAGGTAAGACATCCATGGGACATTAAAAATTCTTCATTAAAATGAATAGCTCTCACACTTTCACTCTATTCATTTCACATCCAACATCCCCATCTAATTTGTGGAAGTCACAATATCAAGCATGGCACTCGAGAACTGAGCTTAATGACTAACATTCTTTAGATGCTTAAAATGAGAAGAAAATGTGAACAACCACATTGACAAGTGCAATTTTCAGAACATTTAAGAAAAAGTCTGTAGCACAAAGAAAGGCCAAGTATGGAGTTTGCCTATTGTTTCATTCAGTTAGAAAGTACAAGCACAAAGTGATGAAATCGTAGTTGCACACACACACACATGCACCCCCCTCTTCTCAGCTTTCAAGGGAGTTTTGAGCAACTTCAATATAGAGGTCACATTTTTCATCATTATATTTTTATTTACTGTTTTATGAAGTTTTTTCAAAAGCCTAGATGCAAGTCTCTTTAAACTATTAGCCTTTGAGGCTATATAGTATATTGAAGACACAGACAGAGAAACTGTATTAAAAAAACCCAAAAACTACTACAAATCGAAATGTCTGAATAGTAGTGATAATGCTTAGAAATAATTCATGTTTGGTTCATAAAAAAAACCTTACTCCTATTTAACCTTTAAGGCTATCCAAATCAAAATTACATGATGAGCTGGGATACACTTAACAGGTATTTGTCTGATCTGTTCTGAAAAACCCTCCTGTTGCTGTCCTATAGCATAGCAACATACCCCTTGCTTGTCACTCACAGAAGTTAAAAATCCAGTAACAGGCTAGCGTGGTTTGAAATACCCTCCAGCTGTTTTGTTATTTGTTAGTTTTGTATTGTTCCTCCCCTGAGGAGGTTCATTATTGGTTTACTATCATGTACCTTCTTTCATGATTGGTTCATTCTGTTATCTCTACCTGATGATGTAACACTTTAAAACTCTCTGCGAGAGAACAACCGGGGTCTCTCTGCTTTAGCTCCCCTTCAAGCTAACTGGCCCCTGCCCTCTTGGGGGCAGGAGAAAATAAACTTGGAATGCAGCTGACAGAGTTTCCACTCTTTTCTCTGTACCTTCCGCTGCTGGCTACAGCATGCCTACATGCTGTGAGGAGGCGTTGGGCTGCACTGGTAAACTGAGGCACGCAAACCTCAGTTACCATCTTCCAGTCGCTAGCTCACGCGGGCTCGGACCCCGTTAACCTGCAGACCAGGCTGGGAACAGCCCGGCCGGCAGAGATTTTAACACCCTCCAGAGAAAGCTCACTGAGATATTTTCCTTTCCCTGAGATTTCTGTAGTATCTTAGTATGTGTGCATGTACAAATTGGAGCAAACTACTACCATTTTCTGTTCTTAGCCAAGAATATTTTATGGTCTTTAGAATTTTTTTTTCCCTGAATGTTTTGATTGCATTTAGTCCATTTGTTAAATGGATTTTACAAGCTGCTTTCAAAAAGAATGAAAGGATTTTAGCCATATATAGCATCAGGTGAAGACTTAGGAAATGAGAATGCAAATATTAAAATCTCTGGTGTACCCTACTAATCTTGTAACTTCGCCCCCCCCCCCAACATAATATTTTATCACTCACAATCCTCCAGCTTCTAATATCTGCTCTCTTTTCAAGTAATCCACCTACTTATTTTTTCCTAAAGTTACAGACGTAGTAGCTTACATTAAGTTCCATTCTCCAACTCAAACAAGCACTACACCAACACTGCATCAAGTCAGATATGGTTCTGTTTAACTGAGTCTTAAAAATCAGCCTGGACAGAGAATCTGCAGCCTCTCTGGATAGCCTCTCTTGGTACTGAGTTACTCTGTTGGTGAAAAGAGATTTCCTGCTGGCTAAACTGAAGATCTCTTTAAACTTTCATTATTCCACAAAATATTTTCTTCTGCCAGTACTTCCTCCTTAGACTCTATTCTTTCATTTTTGACGAGCTCATCTTCCCATCTCAGAGCTGTCTCTGTTCTGCCTCAGTGTTTTCATTTAGATGCAAAAGTTTTCCCACTCCTGTTCTGGCATATTTCAGTGATTCGTTTATGATCTATCCCGAAAGACAAAAGGACAAATTCCATTTCTAATTCTGAAGATAAAAGTAAGTTTTTTTAAGCTTCTTCAGCAATGCTGATCTATGAGGACTTCTCTAAACGTACCCAAAGAAAATATCTGTTTAACAGTTAATTGACTTGCACTGTTCCAGAAACCTCTATTACCATAGCTTATTACTGGCAAAGGCATTCCCTGTCATATTATGACAAGGCATGAGTATTTCACGAGAATTTGTGACCTTCTAAAGGCCAGTTCTTCATACCTACAAGGTACATTTCTGCAAGTGTTTTTCTCCAGATTAGATGTTTATGAATGGAAGCTTTAAAGGTCAAGAGACCCTACTGCGTATATTTCTAGCAGAGACCAAGAAAGAAGGTTTCAGTGATGCTAGATTTCCTCTTTTTCATGACTCTGGAACATTATCTATTACACTTTCTCCCAAACTTTCTCGGTCCTTCTGTCTATACTACTTATGGTTGTAGGCCTCATTTTATACGTCAGACATTACATGATCAAAGTTTGATCTCCATGCTAAAACTGTCATTTCACTACTCAAATGAACAGACTTTTTTTTTTTTTTAGCTCAGAACTGTCATTCCTCTTTTCAGAGTTTTTAGTACAGAGAATCACATTTGAATCTTTGAGTATTGAGGAGCTTTAGCTGTAGGGCTGATGGTACTTCCTTTTAATGAAGATATTCCTGCATTAATCTCAGAAGAACAGCTATTTCCATTCCCTAGCTTCTCTGTTCCTTCCCTTTCATTGCAAAATTTCCTGATTCATAAAAAACCCATACCTAGTAGTCTACATACCTGATAGTCCACATTTCAGTTGCCCACAGGGCAACCTTTACCACAATATTAGTGAAACACTGTTCAGAAAGAATCTGAAAATTTAACAGGAAAAAAAAAAAGACTGAGTTGGTGATATCTAGAAGGTCGGTAAGCCACTGGTGGTTGTACCCTCAGCAAATTTGCTGATGACACCAAGCTGAGCGGTGCAGTTGACACACCTGAAGGATCGGATGACATCCAGAGGGAGCTCAACAAGCTCGAGAAGTGGTCCCATTGGAATCTCATGAGGTTTAACAAGACCAAGTGCAAGGTGCTGCACCTGTGTCGGGGTAACCCCTGTTATCAGCACAGGCTGGGGGATGAGCAGATGGAGAGCAGCCCTGCCCAGAAGGACTTGGGGGTGCTGGAGAGGCTGGACATGACCCAGCCATGTGCACTCCCAGCCCAAAAAGCCAAACGTGTCCTGGGCTGCATCCGAAGCAGCGTGGGCAGCAGGAGAGGGAGGGGATTCTGCCCCTCTGCTCTCCTCTGGTGAGACCCCGCCTGCAGTGCTGCATCCAGCTCTGGGGGCCCCAGCACAGGAAGGACAAGGACCTATTGGAGCAAGTCCAGAGAGGGCCAACAAGCTGATCAGCGAGATGGAGTGAGAGATTTTCTCCTATGAGAAAAGTCAAAGAAAACTGATATTGTTCAGCCTGGAAGAGAAAAGGCTGTGACCTTTGGGGGTGACCTAATTGTGGCCTTCCAGTACCTGAAGGAAGCCTACAGAAAACATGGAGAAGGACTTTTTACAAGGGCAAGTAGTGACAGGACAAGGAGGAAACACATGTAAAGATTTTCTTCCTAATATCTAATCTAAACCTACTTTCTTTTTGTTTTTTACTGAGAGGGTGGTGAGGCTGCCCCATTCCTGGAAGTGTTCAAGGCCAGGTTGCATTAAACTCTAAGCAAACAGGCCTGGTGAAAGGTGTCCCTTCCCAAGGAAGGTGTTTGGAACTATATGATCTTTAAAAGTCCCTTCTGACCCAAACTATTCTATGATTCTATGATTGTGGTGAAGTAGTGGTACTTGACATTAGACTTGGTATCTTGTAACTGATACTAAACCTCTAAGCAAGTTATGTGTGACCGTGTAACTTTTAATAAATTCATACTTTAAAATAAAGCTCAATTTCACAAACACTGCTATATGAAAATATAATGTTGAATTTTATGAATAAAAACTGTAACTATAAAATTGCTGAAATGAAAGTATAAGAGAACATTTAACAACATTTGTATTCATAAAATGTACATACTAATCTCAAGCACCATCATAACATCTGAATCTGGAATGAGAACAACTGAGACAAATGTGGGGTCAATACTCTTCCAAGTGCAGTGTATGCACAGTATGAATACAAACAATCTGGAGAGATAGAGAAGATTTAGACACAACATAAAAAAGAATTTGGGGTCATACACTCCTACAGTTCAATAGGGTTTTAAGTTCTCTGGAAATTTTCTCATGCAAATAGGCAAAATTTCTTCCCTAATTTGATTAGTAATTTAGTCTGCAGGCTCTGAAAATCTGAAACAATACTTGATTAAGAAACAGACTCTTTTCCTTTATTTGGAGACTGCCTCTATCACTGAAGATTTAAGTTTCTCTTCTTTTTGTAGTTTTTCTGAAAGCTGAAATTCTTTCAAACACTAAATGACTAAAAATACGTATTTTCTTAATCTTAATGTAAAAAGGTTAAAATTTTTGGTTGACAAGAAATTGCTGCCAATGAAAATACAAAAATAAACTGGGTTTGTAGCAGTTTTTCTAGAATCAATCTGAATTCTCACTTGCAACAATAAATGTGGTTTATTTTTCAAAATATTTTTTTTTTAATAAAAGTAAAATACCATCAAAGCAGTATGGTCAAAAGGAATATAAAATTTTTATGTCATTGATGCCTGAAGAGGCCACCTAAAACAGAGACTAGACAGGAGTAAGGGAACAAGGTAGGTATTTGTTTGAAAGGCCTTCAAAGGTACACCCTGGGGCGTCAGAGGCCACTGCCAAGATGGACCCCAAGATGGACAACAGGTCACAAGTTCTTCACACTTTTAAAAGTTTGGTTCATTTGCATATCAGGGTTAATTCTGCAATTAAACCTTCAGTTAATGATGCAGTTTCCCCCAGCTTGCTCCCCACCCCTCCCCCATCCGCGTTTTAGACGCTTTGGTTTACACATTTTGGGCCTAGGACGGTCTCGGTGTCCTTGGAGAGCAGGCCCGGAGAGGCTTTGTTATGTCTACCTAGCACGAGAGAGCAGAAATTAACAGGCTACAAGAAACTTCAGAGTTACACCCTAAGCAGTACAGGATTTGAAAAATATGAAAGTTAAAACCTAAGGCATCGTCATGATCAATATTGCACCTAATTTGTCCAATAAAAGTAAACTTGACACAAAGTTTCTAGAAGTATATAATGAATAAGCTGATCAGTTTTATTCAGAGCCTTGACTTATTTAGGTTTTAGTAGTTGAACGGTGAAGATTTCACAAGCTAATTGGTCCATTCCAAATTCACCAATCCTGATTCTGTAAAATTCAAGTAAACTCAGACTGCCAAGAGAAGCTGTGGATATCCCATCCCTGAACATGTTCAAGGCCCTGCTGGATGAGGCTTTGAGCAACCTGGTCTAGTGGAAAATGCCCCTGCCAACAAAAGTGGGGGTTGGAACTATATGATCTTTAAGATACCTTCTAACCCAAACAACTCTGTGATTCTATGATTCTATGATTCTATGTGATTTTGAGGGAAATAAAAATCCTAGCAATTTTCTATTGTCCAAATTGCACAGAAATATCAGTCCTGTCCTTTGTGGTGCAGCTCAAGAACATTAAATGTGCATGATTTTTTCCCTGAATAAAAAAATTGTAAAAATACTTCAATACCATGTTATAAAACAGACTTATTACAGTATTAAAAATAAAATTATTAAAATTTTAAAGCAGAAAGTAACAGAAAATCATGGGTAAGGAAGAAGAAAAACATTCTCAGGAGTACAACCATGTGATCTTGCTGTCACGAGGCAGTGGTAATGTGTGCTTTAAACTGAATATCTATATATGTCAAGTTTGTGCAGCTAGAAGAAGGATTTTGTGGGTTAAGAAAATTTGCTTTGGCTAGAGGCTTAATAACTTTTTCTTGTATATTTAAATATTCAGGTGAATTGGTCTTTAACTGCTTGGGGCTGACTGGGCAGAACACAGACATATGGCATGATAGGCATCTAGAATATTAAAAACGAGGATTCTCCTGGCATCACCTCATTCAATGAGAATATTTACTTAGTTTTCATCTTGTGTCAAAGCAGAAGATTCCCCAAGAAAAATGACTCAGTTCATCTAGCTGGCTAGACTGACTTGACAGAATCCTTGTGAAAGTGCTTCAGTTCAGTACCTTTGGGATGACAGTAGGAGAGAAATCATAAAATTTCTGAGGCAGATTGGGGGAGACAGAGATCAGACAAGGGATTCTGCTTTATTGTTCATAGTCCATGGTTGTTCTAAACAAATATAGTTCATCTTATTCTATTATCTAACTGGAATATAGGATTTTCTGTCAAAGGGATGTCCCAGTATTTTGTCAGGATACTTTTTGGTTCATTTTGTAAACTGTGTTTCCTTGCAAAGTGAAGGTAAGGACAAAAAGGTAGTTCACATTCTCACTAATTTCTTTAAAGCTTCCTTTATCAAAGAAGAATCTAATCTAGTCTGAAAAGTGTTGAGCTAGCAAATTAAATTCTCTGACTTTCAAGCAAAACCACTCTATAAAGATATAAGATACCAGACTAAAACTCTACCAAATTTTTTGATATAAACTTAGCTGAGGAGAGTTTGCACATAGAATGCCCTGCCTTGTACAGAGAAGATGAAGAAGCAAGTTGTAAACCTTCAGCACCTTGAGAATTATAATCATCACTGTACCTGAGGACTTGACCCACTTGCTAAGGAACATTGAAGAATTTCTAAGGTCTTATAAATCCACAATGATGTAGGGGTGGGCTAAGCAGTCAAGAAAGAATCTGGCTGATGTTTAGACCAACCACACATTAGCCATATATGTTGCCATAAATATTTATGGTATGTATAGAAATACCTTTGAAGCACACCAAAACCATCTTGGTCACATGAAGATCAACAATAAACAAAATCTGTAACTAAATAAACTGAAAAGGGATTTTTAATGTGGAGTACATGGAGCAACAACAGGAGAATGAAGTCTAAAAGACCTTCTCTAGCTTGAGACAAATTTACCAAGGAAAGTCAGCCAGACAGCTGGATATCTTAGGCTACCTAGAGTAATCCCTCTTCATTTGAAATAGGTGAAATGAGCACTTAGAAATCTTTAAAGAGGATGGATTTCCAAGTTAACTAAATTAAATGTCAAATGTAGTATCAGTGGGGTAAGGCAACTGCTATAGACTTGTAAATTATGTAGGCTGCTTATGTTCCTTTAAGGTAAATATCTAAATATCCCTTAAGACCAGGGTTACTACTTGAAGGAATTCAGGGAAATTGAAATTTTTATGAACCACAGGTTTGCAGATAGCACTGTATAATCATCCCTTTACGAATCCACTTTAATCTTAAAAGACACTATCTTCTTCACAGGAAAATCCAGACCTAGATGAGAAAAAAAGCAATTTGGAGATATTACTGTCTCCTTGGCCATATAGGGGACAATGACAACAATATGCAAAAGAGGTCAGGGATGCTTTGAGATTAGGGCATACAAGAGAAATGGTAGACTTGACTTACCTTATTTAAACTAGGGAAAGATCACAAAAGATCTCATAAGAGGCAGGGTAATTTTTTTATTTGGTCCTCACCAGCACAAAGGATATGACTCTAAATGCTGATGCTTGAGGCCAATACAGTTACAGTGACTGATTTTTGTAATTCAGTATTAATACAATCATAGAGTGTCCTGAGTTGGAAGAGACAAAAATAATCTAAGGCCAACTCCTGAACCTGCACAGGGCATCCCCAAGAGTCACACTGTGTGCCTGAGAGCATTGTCCAAGTGCTTCTTGAACTCTGGCACTTTTCTGCCATGACCACTTCCCTGGGGAGCCTTTTCTGGTGCCCAATATTATTTGGGTGAAAAAGCTTTTCATAATATCTAACCTAAGCCTCTCCTGACACAGCTTCAGGCCATTCCCTCAGTCCTGTCACTGACCACCAGAGAGAAGAGATCAGTGCCTGCCTTTCTGCTTCCCCATGTGAATAAGTTGTGGACCACCATGAGATCTCTTCTCAGTGACCTCTTCTCCTGGCTGGACAAGCCAGGTGACCTCAGCTTAAAATGGCTTCATCTAGGCCCTTCAGCATTTCTGTAGCCCTTTCTGTAGCAACAAAAGCAGACATTCACTAGAGCTGCAGTCAATTTAGAAAGGTGACCAACACAAAAATGAACCAACTTCTTGAAAAAAGGGTAAAAGAAAAAGAGAGGAGGTGGAAGTCTTTGCAGGAAGCATGGAAGTTACTTGAGGACCACACTGGAAACAAAAAGTATATGGCACAAACTGTCAGGAAAGATTTTAGAGAGCACAGCTAAACATTGAAGTTAGAGACTATGGTAAACACTATGGTAAAAAGAGTCACTGGAAGTGGTATTGTATCATTCAAAAAAAAAAAAAAAAGGAGTAATTTTCAAATAAATGCCATAGGGAGAATCAAAAAATCTAGGAAGGTAAGAGTGCTAGTGCAACAAAGCACAACAAAATGTTATTTTACTAAAGAACTAGTAAAAGATATGAAAGTCAACAACTAAGCTCTCTTCAAAATTGGAAGGAGGAAAAAATCTTCAGGGATAAAGTGATCGAGACAGAAGATAATACAATCATGATTGCTAGTGGTTTATTTACCAGCTTGTTTCTACATCCTGAGCAAAAAGGCATACATCTTTTTTTTTCAAAATCTTGACTCTTAATTTGAACTTTCATTGATTAACAAATAAATGCTGACAGCCACACTCACTCCTTCTTGCTCTTGTGTTTACATTGTTCATACAATAAAGAGGCAAAGTTCTTGAAAATTTATCCTCAAATGACTTCCATGACCCTGCTGCTGTGTTATCACTGCTAACTCAGTTCCATAAAGCTCTTTTTTTGAGTATTAGGGAACTTATTAGTCTCTTCTCCCTTCTGTTATATACCTGCCTCACAAGGTCAGCTTAGATGCTGGCCTAGTTATCCCAGTCCTGATTCCCTCTGCCTTCACGCGTCTTTATGAGCACCTTGCCCTCTGTACTGCCTACCTAACAGGTTATTCCGCTGTCCTTCTGTCTCCAGTCACTAATGGCATTTTCACCAGACTGCTTCTCAGTTACCCGCATCAACTTAGGGCCCCTTCTTAGACTCTGGGCTCTTAAGAGACAAACTGTGGCTACTGTTTAACAAGTTTTTCTGCATAGTATTTAAGCCATGGCCTTTTCTCTTCAAATACACAGATAGAGCTCATTCAGAATCTCATTTGGCATACAATTTCCTTGACAATTTCAATTTTTCTCTCATAGTCTATTTGGTACATTGCAACAAATACTGTTTTTCCATTCAGCTTTAGACTTTTCACCCCTCTCTCTGTCTTCTTTTACTGTCTTGCTGTTCTGCATGGCACTCAAATAAACTGATTATTTTTACTTTAGCTATTCTATGTATATCATCTCTATTTTTGTATGAAAAACTTGACTTTGAAGTCTAATTATTCCAGGAAGCCAATTTTTTAGTTAAGTTAGATTTTGGGTTTTGGCGGGTTTTTTTTTTGCTTGGTTGGTTTTTTGTTTTATTTGTTTGTTTGTTTTGGGTTTTGTTTGGTTGGTTTTGGGGTGTTTTTTCTCTTTTAAATCTTCATGTCTCTGCTGTTGTATTCTTGCATGTTTGAAAAATTGCATTTGGTTTATGTAGCAAGGTTTTGATAATGAGAGTGGGAGGGGAGCAGGGGCGGTCCCTTTGTGGAGGCAGACACAGCTGGTTCCAGCCAGCTCCAACAGTCTTGCTGCCAGGCATGGATGAGTGAGTGAAGGCAAAACACTGCCAAGCAGCCAGGCCTGAGGGGAACTGTGTGAGAAACAGCCCTGCAGTCCCAAGGGGAGAGAGAGAGGAGGGAAGTTCCTGGCAGGGATGCCTCTGCAGCCCCAGGAAGGAGAAATCACGTGGAGAAGGTGTTCTAGATATCCACTCTGCATGTTGTGAAGTACCCCACATCACAGCAGGTGGACACATCCTGAAGGAGGATGCAGCCCATGGGAAGACTCCACACTGGAGCGGGGAAAAGTGTGAGGAGAAATGAGGGGGAGAGAGTAGCTGTTAGGGACTGACTGCAGCCCCATTTTCCATCCTCCTGTGCTGCTGGAAGAGAGCAAGTAGAGGAGTTAGGAATGATGGAGAAAAGCTGAGCCTGTGAAGAAAGGGGGCTTGGTTAAAGTAAGGTGGGTTAGGTTTTTTCTCTTTGTTTCTTCTGGTCCAACTCTACTCTTTAGTGGTTAAATTATGTGATTTTTCTTCGAGTTGTGCCTGTTCTACTGATGGTACTTAAGATATGTTGTCCTCAAGTGGTCAGTGATCTCTCTGTCTTACCTCAAGCCAGTAAATATTGCATCTTATTTTCTCCCCTGTCCTGTTGAGGAGGGGCAGAGAGAGAGCAACTGAATGGCATCTGGCAGCTGGAAAAGGTCAACCCATCACAGAAGTTCCATATAAATATTTACAGACTTCTCCACCATCCATCTTAAAAATTGTCTTTTCATACACCAGTTTGCTGTGGATTTTTATGAACACCATGATAATCATTAGTTTGATGATGTGTGAAAGGATTGGTTATGTTGATTATTAAAGTTCTATGTATTACTGTGTACCTTTGTCTCATTTGGACATAAACTATACAGCTTAAAAATTCCTGGGGGCAGGGATAATTTTGCTGTGCATGGTTATAGAGTGTGAATCAGACTACAGTACTGATTAATGGAGAGGGTCCCTTAAGGATACTTACACAGATAAGTAAAAGCAATGCCATTTTCTTCCCCTTACATTGCATTACTCCTGCTTAAAATGTAAGTATTTTAAATACAAATTTAGGACTATATACTTTTTCATTCATTTGTATATTCTTCAAACATCTCTGTATTAAAATTTCCAGAATATTATTCAGTTACCACTAAAGACTATTTCCGTACAAAGTAAAATAAAACAGGATGGATATAGATGACCATCCTGGAAGATGGAGTAGATGGCCACTGGACCACTGGTCCTTTACAACCCAAATTATTGTGTGGTTCTAAGGGGTAAAAATCTCTCAAATCCTTATCAACAGGGAATTTATGCTGTGATAAGCAAAGTAGTTAAAAAAGTAACAACTTTGTAGAATAGATCAGAAATCTGGCTGTAATTCCGAATAAAATACCTAGTAGTTGAGCATTCACATGTAAGAAATCAGTCCTAAGTCTTATGTTAAGGACAGATTGGCTCTTCTCCAAGAAATACAGCAAAACCATATTAATTAATCACACACAGGACTACAGCGATACACAAAGAATAATTGCTACGTATTCTCTGGCTATACTTCAAATATTTTTCAACTATTTTGGAAATACATGCATGCACAAACACACACACGTGCACACATATACATACACAGATTTTTGGGAAATAAATTGATTTCATAATTTCCTTAATATTTGATACACAGTGTGCATTTTACTCTTGGGAAATTTTGTCTAAAATGTCTTTCTTTCCTGTTACTTCAAACATAAATTTCCAATAGTTTTGTCGTTTCTATTAATTTTTTTTTATTTTCTGGAATTATCCTAGCAAATGAGCTTACTAAGAAAAATGTTCTTAACTCTGCAAATTTTAAAAAGAAGGAAGAAAAAGTAATTATGCACATAAATACAACATTTTCATAGTTAGAATCTAAGTTGGTTTCACCCAATCAGGTAAGCAGAAGAAAATCCATTAAGTTTGTGTTGCCACAGTAAGAATTGAATAATTCTGAGTACAAATGCAGTTAATTACTTTGGAATGTTGTGTTGACCTGCAAATGACAATACAGTGTATTCTTGAAACTGAGGTAGCAACTATATCTGAGAGGGGATGTGGAAAGATCAGGGAACATACTCAAATAAAGGGGAAGACCTACTTAGGAGTCATGAAGTGGGAAGAGCTGTTGAGGGGTCTCCCTTATGTCCCTGAACAAGTCAGTCAAACCACTCTCAGTGAAGAGCCCCCACAGCGGGATGCTGACAGACTTTTTGAGCACAAGGGTCTCAGCTTTCCTGGGACAGTGACAGACAAATCAAATACTATGGGTCAAGGAAGTCTCCTCTGTTCACGTGACATGGAAAAGTCTTCTTGACTTTTTAGATTTTGAACCATAGATGGGACAAGCTGCAGTTGGCAGCAAACACCATTAACTTGTTTTTTGATTATTAGAAATTGTGTTTAGTTGTCAGTTTAATGAAACTAAACTGCTGAAAAATGACAATTACAGCAAGTTTCACTGATATTGAAGAGTACAAGCATCACTGGTGATAAATTGGAGGTAAACACCAAACTAGCCAAACTGCTTGTAAGCTTGCTAAGGCAGACATACAAATTACACCATTTCTTGCAGCAGCTCTACTTATAATGAGCAACTTAATCTGAGAAATTAAATTCTCTCCTGTTGCTGTGATGCATATGGCTTAGAATGCATCATAAACATGAGTGGTCAAATTTGACTTAAAGTCTTTCTAGCCAAAATTTTAGAGAAAGGGAGGAAGGGAGTACATAATTTTAATTATGATAACCTAACAAGACTATTTACTTCTTACTGTAAAATAAGACCAATAATGTCTTTTGTGGACAGAAAAAGGGAATATCTAGTATCCTCGTACCTTTAGAAATGAGTTAGAATTGTCCTTTTTTTTGTTCTTAACTCATAAATATTACTCAGCCTTTATCTGTTCAAACTGAAAATGTTGGTACAGAAAGACATGTAGGATCAGATGTCTATAGTCATGACTCATACTGAGTATCATCAAAGAGACAATCAGAGGAAGGGTCTGTAGAATATCAAATCCCTCTGTATGGCTTTATGTTTGAAAGTAAAGTGGCCTTTTCATATCTTAGAGAAGGTGAAAGCCACATAATTGCTAGATGACATATGAGCAGAGCACCCAGAGCTCTCAGTTTTTTTTCACTGCCTTAAAAACCATGCCATTCAGTGACAACTATTTTTGATAGTTATTTTAAGTAGAAATTTTTCTGATTTTTCTAGTTAGTGTGGGTGATATTATCTTAAAATACCAGTTCAGGTTTTCCGATAATTAAGACCTATAGATGATGACAGGCAAAAGCATTTAAAAATCTGAAGCTGCAGTTTATTGTAGCTTTTTTTCTGTCTATATAACATAAACACACACACACAGAAGCATGCATTTTGAAACCACATAGAAGTGATACTTGCATATTTTTCTAGCCTGCAGGGAAAATTATTATAGCTTTTATCATTGAGGGTATGAAAAATTCAACATTAAATTATTTTGAATTAATGGGAATTTTTTCTCTTAGGGCAAAAATAATTCCGTGTGATACCTCCTGGAAGCCAAATAAGACGATTTCAGTCTCTTGGGATGAGATACAACAGCTTCACAGAAGAAGCCTTTTCACTGACTTTCATTTAATTCCCAGTAGGTGTTTCATTTTCTCTTAAAGACTTAGTCATTATTTTTCCTTTTTATTCAGAACAAACATCTTTCTCTTCAATTGCAATAAAAAGGATCAAAATTGAAAGAGCTTACTTTTTCATAAAATATATGACATGCACATTTTCTTTCTAGAAGCAGTCTTCTGATTCATCTGAATGATGAACTAATACTGATGAATGAAAGGGAAGAATTAAATGTATGTTTCTGCAGGTCCAATGAAAAAAGGAAATGTTGAAAGATAAATATATGGATAAGGAAAAAATTTCAACCCAGCTTATCTCTTTTGACACATAACATTCCACAGATTAGAGTACCAACTGAAAAAAAAAATCAAATCTAAAAAGGAAGCAGAACTGTTACATCTTTATCTTTTCAGAATTCAAAGGAATGTAAAGTGCTCCATAGGAGAAATATTAACAACATTATGAAGGGAAAAAGAGAGGGAAGAGGAAAAAAAATCCATTGACTCTTCCAGATAGATGCAAGTAGAAGCTTGCAGGAAGAAACAGAGAACATGGATCTGTCAAGTAGAGATACTGTAGGTAGATACAGACTAAGAACCTCTAAAACCAGAATTCACCTCCTCTACAACATTAAATACACTAATGAGGTTACCAAATTTCAGATAATCATATTACAATCTTAAGTTTTAAAAACTGTTTACTCATAGAACTCCCTAAATCAGTACGTTTCGGTATAAATATGTAGAGTCATCCTTCATGTCTTCTCCATCAGCAAAAGCTGTACAAGCTACCCTTTCTTTTCTACATATATTTGTAATACCAAATTTGTATCCCATTCTGCATTTCTCAAGAAACAATATTAACACAGTATTTTATGTTCTCTCATTGTGAAAATAATAGCCTATACAGAAAAGTACATTTGCATTCCCTGGTTTGGTGTTTTTTCTTTCAAGTAGATGAGAAAAATTAATGCAGCTAAGCCGAAGAATAAGAATGCATATTCTCTAAGGAGAACGCCTGACATGAGAAAAATGCATCTAGATGGAGAAAGGTGCATGCAGGTGTGCAATCAGCAACCAGTTCAAGCTCATGAAAAGTTGGGAAGCAGAACCACAGAATTTCAAGGGCTGCTGCTAAGAAATCTAAAGCTAAATGTTTAATTATGATTTTTATTATATATATGACTTAAGAGAAACTGCAAGATTTTTATTATAGCTTTAGGCAATTTTTGAGATCTCCTGAAACACAAGCTACCTTTGTTTCTTAGGCAAGTGCCTCTTCCTGATGTATACAAAATACCTA
This sequence comes from Dicrurus megarhynchus, assembly GCA_013399195.1. Lineage (NCBI taxonomy): Eukaryota > Metazoa > Chordata > Aves > Passeriformes > Dicruridae > Dicrurus > Dicrurus megarhynchus. Next base: position 365,901 of record VXAD01007328.1, read on the forward strand.
CAGAGTTAATAACAAGCCATATAAATTTATATTGCAATCAGATATTAAACTATAGAGTTTGGTATGAAACAAACACACTGCAGATAATCTATTCATCTTATACTGACTTTTCAGAAATAGAAAAGAACCAAAGAAGAAAACAAAACCAAACAAACAAAACCAAACAAACGACAAAAACAAACAAAACCAAAATGAAACAAACAAAACCAAAACCAAAACAAAACAACAACAACAAAAAAAACAAAACAAAAAACCAAAATGAAACAAAAAAAAAAAGAAAAAAAAAGGAAAAGGAAAGAAAAAACAGAAAAAGTACTGAAAAAGTTAATGAAAGACTTGCCAAGTAAGAATATCCTAAATTTCCAAATGTTTCTATAGTTTGTTTTACACTCTGGAAATTATGATCCCAGCTACTACCACTGATAATAGTATTTTGCTGTGGTTTTCGTATTTCATCAAAGTAGCTGTTAACCAACTCAGAAAACACTGATTTGAAATCTTTTCATGTATATGCTGGTGACAAACTGTATAAATTGAAAGCAAAATAAATAACTTCGGGGGGTGGGGGGTTGTTTTTTTCCTAAACGGGCTTCTGTTTAACATTTTTTATGTTTGATAACTTAACACAACATGGAGAATATTGCAACTCATCTTTCTGCAATTTGATAGTCCATTTCTAAATCAAGAATGCCAGCTTCTACAATTTTATTCCCCTTAACAGATTCTACCTTCAGTAAGAAGTGGATGACTACACAAAATTGTAAAACAGGCAGTATTTGTCACCAAATTTCAAGTGACAGTTTATGACTAAAAGAAAAAGTAATTTGTGGCTGCAAATGTTGATTAAAGAAAGTACTAACATTTTTGCTTATATCTTAATTTATTTAGAAATTTGTCTACCCTTTGAAGTCAGAAGGCAATTAAAGCAAAAACATATTACCAATTCTTATTCAAAATTAACAGTTATCTCCCTCTTCACTAAAAAAAAGAAGAAAAGCTATTTAGGAAAACATATTCATTGATTCTATCCTGGCAAATGTGAAATTCCAGACTGATCTCTGCCACAATACATGGATTAAAATGCTGGTGTTGACCAAGTATAATCTACTGAATGCTATCCTTCTACCAGGTAGGTAACTCAATATCTACTTCCTTCAAAGAAAAGTTAAAAAAAAAAAAAAATGAACCAGCAACTCAATCTACCTAAATTACCTAAGTTACTTAATAAATTGTAACAAATTGTGTCAATCCCTGCCTCTTAAATTACTGCCAGTTTCTTGCTATTGGGGAAGACTGTGTTTGTTTACAAATGCCCCAAATACGGTTATTAACATACAGCAGGTGCTTACTATTATATAATAAGGAGCTCTTTTTACAAGAAACAACTTCAGAATATATAGAAGAGGAAATGACAAGCTTTCAAATAAGATAGTCAAAATAATAACCATATAATCCTACTTGTATTAATGGCCACATATTCCTACTAGTCACTAATAACAGGTTGATTTTATTAGAAGTCAAACACTGTTGGGACACTTTCTACTAGAAGAAAATGAACGGCTATTAACTTCTATATCACTGAACTGATAAATAAATAAAAGTCTAGCTTGTTGTTTCACACTCAAAATGCAAAAATTTCAAAGTGTAACTGTACAGCATGAAGAGTACAACACAAGATACAGTTGTATCACTGGATACTCATTAAAGAGATAAAAGCTAGAATCACTCTACTTGGGGTACAATTAAAGTATAGAAGTTTACTGATTTAAGATTTTTATATATATATCAAGGAAAATAAATTCTGCTTAAATGGTAATTACTGAAAAACTAATTTTTCAGTATGTAGGAAAATAAATTGCCTTTTAAACAAAATCTTTATAGATTAATATAATTTAGAAAAATTCCTTCTCTGTAAACAAATAGTAGATAAAATAAATTTTTGAGAAATTAGTCCAAGAAAGAGGAAGTTAATTATTTTCCAAAAGCTCATCACACAGTATGCACTGAACTTGCATTACAATGCAAAATATGAGCATTGAGTTTAAAAAGGAAATATTTGAAGTTGCTAAGCAACAGTGTCTTTGCTTAACATATTGGTTCTGAAATGAAAGCAATGGAAGCATAAATCAAAGCAAACAAACGTACAAGAGTATCATCTATTTAATATTCAACATAAAAAACCCCTTTTGTTTACAGAATATAAATTAATAAATATTCTTGACAACAACTTCATCTATGGTTCAATGGACTGTTTTGCTACGCATTGTTAATGTTATTTTGACTTTGTTTTCAACACATTGGTAAAAAGACATAACTAAGTTAGAAGTGAGTAAACTCCCCCTGACTCAGCTTCATGTCGTTTCCTTGAGTCCTGTCACTGGTCACGAAAGTGAAGAGATCAGTGCCTGCCCCTCATCTTCCCCTTGTAAGGTTGTTGAAGAGCACTCTGAGGTCTCGCCTCAGTCTCCTCCAGGCTGAACAGACCAAGTGACCTCAGCCACTCATGCAGCTTCACCTCCAAACCGTTCACCATCCTCTTGGCCCTCCTTCGGATGCTCCCTAACAGCTTAATGTCTTTTTTATGCTGTAGCCCAAAGTGTTAATGTTTCACCTTTCATTGTTAACTGAGACACTGCATGTCAGATTTTTTCCAGGGTAGTAAATGATTATCCTGAATGTGGGGAAAAATTCTTGCTCTTCTATCAAGCTTTTCAGATCTTTGAGAAGATATTCCTTTGCTTTTATCTATCCTCCCTTTTCAAGTACACTTGACTTTTAACTCAGTTGCTACAAATATAAACACAGACATGCACTAGGGCAGTGGAAATACTGGTACTTTGTTTTATCTCATGTTCCTCTGACACTTTTATCCCAGAGGACTTGGAGTAGTCCTTCAAGTTAAACTTCTGAAATTATTCATGCTTTTGGGGTATATATGCATTATAAAAAATGGAAAATATTTTGATGAGACTTTTTTCCCACAAACAAAAAAACAAACATTTTATAATGCCCTATATATTTTTTTTTAAAGAAAAAAGGAATTCAAGGAACAATTAAGGCTTACATTCAGTTCTCTGTAGGTATCCATAAGTATTGGGTTTAGGGTTTGTTGTTGCTCATGATGTTGTTTTGGTTTTTGTTTGGTTTGGGTTTTGGGTTTTTATCAGGAAGGAGGGGTTATGTGTCAGTAAAATGAATAAAACCAAGTGCTTGATGAGGCAACTGAACCTTCAAAGGTATAGTTTTGGAGGTATTAATGAGGTATTTTCTAAGCTAACCCTTATTCTTTGAAGATAACAAGCAAAACCATCTGTCTTTAGTGGGGTTTTAATAAGGATTTCTCTTTGAATATTTTTTGAAGAAAATGGGGCTTACTTGGCTCATACAATGTTGAGCCTCTGGAATAAATAGCCCATTTTGATGTCATGGGTGTGTACTGGGAGCAAAACTCAGCCAGTCTAGCAGATATTTCTTAACATAATCAGTGTCTATGAGAAGAAAATTCAACAGCCAAACTAAATAAAAGCAAATCAGCGTAAAGATATTTCCATTAAAATAGGAAAATGTATTTTCTCTCTGGTTTTTTAGTCTTCCTCTGAAAAACGGAGAATTTGTCAATGGTTTGGAGAATACAGAGGAGAAAGGAATAATTTTAGATTAATGTCCTCTGGGGAGATGTGCAGTGGATCCAAATATACAATAACTTTAAAACTCTGGTATTAAAATACAGTACTGATCTGCAAAGAACTGAGTACCTTTAGAGACAACCAGACCGTCCTGATCTTTAATGAATGTTAATGGATAGTATGATGAGAAGAATTTGCAAAAACACATCCTTAATTTTGAACTTGGCTGTTTGTGATATGTATCTTTGTCTCATAGAATATTAAGAGCACGCTAGGCAAACCCACATTTTGAGAACCATAAGTACAATGTGATCCTATAAAATACTAAAAGAAACTGTAGACCTAAGTTCTTACAGCTCCCACTGCCATTCAGCAACCATTCCTAAAGGTTTAAAGGCACACTTTAATGAACACCATCAGGAAAATAAGTTCCTTATTTTAATAGTAATGATGTTCAAAATCACTGCTAAAAATAGAACCAAAAAACCCTCCACCTGAACATTAAAAAGAGAAGAATCAAAAAGAAGAGTCTCATAAAGCTATAAAGCTTATTTCACAGAACATTTTTACTGGGTTATTAATAAACAAGTTAAGTTATTAACCTATGAGTCAATTACAAATTTGGAGGCAGTCAAGCATTAGGAAACGATAAATGGAAAGTGGATTCAAGACAATCCTGTTTATGGATTAAGGATGTAACAAGTTCTACTTCTGTGAACACAGTAGGAAGCTGTCAGCAAGGACACCCATCTTTACTCAAAATTAGCAACATTTTTCCAATTAGTATGCAACCACAGGTACTATTAGCTAATTTCCCAGCTTTTACAATTGCATTCTTGACTTTTTGCTTACTTTCTGTGTGGATTTTTTGTTACAAAAAAAAAAAAAATCTGTCTCTTCCTTCCCTTTGATGGGCAGAACACTTCCCCCACCCTACGTAAATTCTCAGTCAATCTTGAGGAGTGTGATACATTATCTAGATTGGGAAGTAATACATAATTTTGCAGGTCCCTTCCATTTCAACTGGACAAGACCTTAAAAGTAATAGCAACACCTGCCATTTAATACCACTTAACAAAAGATAAAAAATATTTGAGGGAAATCGTTTAAGCCTATACTTGATATTCAAAATACTTCCCAATTCCATTGAAAGGACACAACACAGCTGAACATGTAGTAAAGGTGTGATGCTTTTTTTTTTTCTGAAGGTGTTTTTCGAGGTATTTATTTCCAAGGAAAACTTTAGCAATAAACAGTTACCCATAAAGAACAGTGTGTCAACTTATGGTTCTTTGTCTTGATCCAAAAGCTTGAGAGGAAAATATTGACAATAAATCCCTTATCATCACAAGCATCACTTCTTAGAAAAATATGTTACCGTTAAATTCCCTACACAGAGGGATATGGAACTGTATGAATTATACTTTGTATTCATTAAGTTTTTTCCTGTTTCACCAGCAGTGTTTCTGGCTGCCCACCACAATTCATCCCTCATTATCAGGATGAATATAGAATAAAGCAAACAAACTTTTCTACTTTATAATTGTTGTTGGCAGCGTTTTACATTTACATACATGGAATATTAGCACAAGGGATACAAAGTCATTATAAACTAATGCTTTACAAAGTGGAAAGACAATGTCCCCAGCATCACTCTGCACTGCATTTCAAATGGCATATTTCAGGCGATTTATGCTAATTCCCATCATTTACAGAACATAATGACACAAATCTATTAGATTTCATCACAACAGCCTCCAAGTGTTTGGAACTATGAAGAACATGATAATGGTCTCATTAACTGTAAGCTGAGAATTGAACTTCCATTTCTAGGCAGAACTGTTACTGCTTTACTCACGATCCACAACATTTTTCATGTTTCACAAGTTATAACAGCCACTGGTCAGCTCCATTTCTTTCCCTTAGTGGCCTCATTGAGTAACCCCAAAGCAATAAAGAGAGATCAACTGATACTGATCTTACCTGAAGTAACCTATTGTCCACTTTCTGGCTGGTATTAGCTTGACAAAGGACAGTGATATCCAGTTTCCCTTGATGTGCTTAGGAGCCTTAAGTATATACAGAGTTCATTGGCTTAAGCCATTGATATATTGAAAGAAGAAGGCAATAGCACAGCAAATGTTTGCCTTTCCACCTGACATTATAGTGAGAAGGATAATGAACACTGTGTTCATAAGAAAAAGTATGGCTAAAGCAAGCAAAAAGTCATAATTTCTGAAGTACATGAATGCTGGAAGGTATTAGGGGAAAAAGGTCAACTGACTGTCCAAAGCCTATCAAAAAGGTTAGTTACATCAAACAGTACAACCAAGATATGTCCTGGATCAACTTCAGAAGTACTTGTCTATTTATTCCTTCTTCTCATTCTTAAAAATTTTTATCAGTAGTTTTGAGTAGAATATTGAAAAGGACAGTGACGAGTTGGATAGAAACAAATTTGTTCCAGGTTATACTTAAGCACATTACTGACAAGGCGATGTAAAGTTACTGACCCATAACTGCAGACATATCACAATTATGTCATTTCCAAAACTTTTATTTGCTAAGGGAAACAATTTACATAATGACTGTACACATAAAAGTCAGTAACAATACAGCTATCTTCTGAATCATTAATATCCTAGGACTGCAGGAATTTGTGTTGTGGATGCTATAAATTTAAAAGCATAACTTATCCTAAATGAAGTACTTATATACAATGATCAATCACTATACATACAGATAGCTTTCTGTATGTTTGCATTTGGAGCAGAGAAATTACTCAGCAGTTATATCAGTAACTTATCTGACACATTGTGCCTAGAAGAATAACAATCATATAGAAGATCTTTCAAATTTTTAAAAAAGCAAATTCTTAACTGTTATTTCTACATGAAAGAGGAAAATAGAGAAAATGCTTAGGTTAACCCAAGAGTCTAGAGGTAATAAATTATAGTGAGCATCAAATACTAACACACTGTAGAAATTGAAGGTATTGCAGTGCAGCAGAGATAAAACATCCTCCAGCATTTCTGTAGCAGATCACCTTCCATTAGCAGCAGTCAATAAGCCATCAAAGGTGCAATAGCACAAGAGGTTACATATCACTATCCCAGGCTCCGCGGCTTCTGTGCCGGAGTGTGAGGTGCTGCGATCTTCCAGAAGCGTCTCGTAAGCCGCTGGGCAGGATCAGCCACATACTCACACACATGTGCACGCGCAAATGCACGGATAGCTTCAGTAATATGGGTCGACGGCAAAGAGGCAGGAAGGACCTCTGCATAGAGTTCCACGGACGGAAGTTTATTACATCCGCACTCTCAGGGAGTCAAGAGGCGAAGATGAGAAACAACGGAGAGTCCAGGTTTAAGTATGGGAGTGGGGCGAGCATCAGAGACCAATGATCTGAGGGCACGGGGGTGGTACACAGGCGGGACCAGGGAATGGGAGCCAATGGGGAAGCTCTGGGGGTGTGGCGAGGGGCAAATGGGGGGAACCTGGAGTGGAGAACTTTCTAGGACAAGAAACATATAAGGTAGCAAGGGGACGGGGTGGCCAACGGCCAACCAGGAACTCAGAACTGGGGTACATTACCATAACAGGGCAAAGCATCCTGGGAGATGCCTCTTTGGTCACCATAGCCTGGAGAGGAGTCTCTGGTACCAGGGACTGTTTCACCAGTGGACTCTGTTTCTTGTCTGTACCACAGATTCATTGGCTACTACAGCTACAGATTTAGCAATATGAAAGTGCAACACTTAAAATGTAGGGAAGTTGAAAAACTAGTGGGAGTCATTTAGATACTAAAACTATCAAAGAGTACTGTTTTATCCAAATTGCATTAATTTAATTCTGAGTTGTGTAAACAATGACCAAACTATCAATAATGAAATAATTAAAAGATTTTTGCTTGTCTAGCCCGGAAGACTGTGTGGAGGTACAAGAAAAGCTGTAAAGTGTGTTATCCCACAACCCTTAGAATACTTTTTTCTCTCTTGACTCTTTTTCATTAAATCACTTCTACACAAACAGATACCCGTACTGGACTTCTATCTGCCATGTACACTTCTGGTATCCCTAATGCGTGTGCTAAAGTGTTATATGGTTCAACTCTGTGTTAGTAAAATCTACTTCTTTTCCTGGAACACAAAGTGGACAGTTTTTCTATACTCATGTTCTACAGCCTCTCATAATCTTACAGATATCTGTGTCAATCCTCCAGCATTACTTCACTGTGACTGGTTTCTACATGAAGTTGAACTATTTATTTTCATCTAGTTCCCTGTCTTTTAACTTTTCTGGTATGCTGTATCTATCCACTAGCTCTGCAGTTTATTTTCATTTTTACTGATATGCTCAGTAAATACATCAGCTTTATTGAGGCGTTCACTATCCAGATAGCACCAGGTATGTGCTGAAAATTAAAGTTGATTGGCAATACCTATTTCTACCTTCTATATCTTAGTTATTAGATTATATTTCTTCTCCTTTTAGTGTGGAGATCTGCTTACCTGTGACAGCAGAGAGAAATTCAAGACTGTTTGTCATTCATTATCTGTACAAACATATTCCTGGATCATCTTTTTAACACTGAGGAGAAGGAAACAGAAATAATAAGTCAATTTTAACAATGGTGTAATAAATGTAATACATAATTATAGCTTAATAAGGCCACAAATAAAATAAATTATGCATAAAGGATAACGTATTAGAAAGTCAGGAATGACAGATTCTATAAGTAAATATTTCTATCTGGGGACCTTCCATTTGAGAGTTTTCAAGTCAATCTGCTATGACTTCTTTGCAAATATTTAGTTAAATCCTTCCCATTGACTGTTTATGTACCAGGATTATTTGTCTAGCTTTATTTTGCATACTAATTGCTATTTTAGACTATTATTGCTCTAGAAAAAGCACTGTTACTAATTTTTTCACCTAGTTCACTATGAATTCTGTGTCACCTTTGATTTACCAGATTAAAATATATTAATTTCAAAGACAGGAAAAACATTGGAATAGCACTTAAAATATATATTTAAGTGGAAAGGATGCAAAAAAAGGATTGACTTTCAAAAGGTAGCTGCTATTCAAAGGCTTAGTGCGTTTAAGACTTAAAATTTTGTAGACACCACATTATTTATGGGTTTTTTAAATCTTCAGCATGATCTAAACACTGAAATAGGAAAACACCGAGACAGGAGAACCCTGAAAACACTGAAATCTAAACACTGAATTTGTAAGAAAAGCTAACTCACAATGTAACCATTGCAATATTAGAACTGACATTACAAAACCAATATTTTCTAGTGTGTAATAGCTTATAAAAATGAAACACGTAAATTTTTTTGTTATCTGACTTGCATGAGTGGGCAAATTATATATTGGAAAATGAAGGCTGAATGAGTAGCAAACTAGAAATGTTATGTGTGGCATCTTTACAGTTTTAATCTGACTCCATTTCAAAATTTAAGAGGGTTAAACCTTAATCTCAATAGTACCAAGAAGGACAAAATGTGTTTTATTATTTTTGTGAACTCTGGTTTCTTTGTGAGTAAAAATCATGTTAAGGGGAGGCACACCGGTAATCAAAGATGTACATGAAAAACAGGAATAACAATTTAGGAGAGAGAGCATTTGGTTATTATTGTCATGTGCTTTTGGATACAAGTTGCTATCAGCAACTGTTTTGGGATAATAAATTAATTTCTACATACACTTTCAATTTAAATAGTAACGCTTAAACTTGCATTCAAACACCAAAATATTATTTGTAGTCTTGTAGCTTGGTATCTTCACTTCATACCTAAACAGATGGGAAAAGAAAGCAGAGGACAAATAACTGCAAACAAGTCTCTCTTTAGAAAGACAAGTATCACTCTTATGCAGTCTAGACTGTATGAACTGCAAAGAGCTCACAGGGCAAAGCACTAACCTGTGGAAGGAAGAAAATTGCAATCTTTTCTTACATCTTTTCTTGTTCTTCCTGTTTTCACCACAGCTAATTTTAAGCAGAGTTCAAACATGCTAAAAGTTGGAAATTCACAGTGGTAAAAATTTTTGGCATATGTTACTAGCTAAGATTGGAAGCAGAACCAACTCTGACTGACAGAAAACTCCAAAAAGAGAGACTTTCCGAATTTTAATACTATTCCTTTGTGAAATAATTTTGTAAATTAATATATCAAATATGAATTCAACTGATATCCTTTGCTAGTTCCACTTTGTGCCAGGCATCATTGCTTCTTTCAATCAAGGTCTTGTTCTTAACTGTCTCAATCTTATGTTTTAAACACTCTCTTGATCTCTGTCTGATGGAACATGTTGATTTATTATGACCTGAAGTAGTAGTCAATAGAAGGATCATGATTTAAAAATAAAAAGAAGAAAAATCCATTACTTTCTAGACCATTAAAAAACAATCAGCAGCAAATACAATTTCTAATTTGACCATAAAGCATTACCAAATTTTTCATTATTTTTCTTAAGTCAATATTTGGTATTAGTGTTGAATTCTTACATCTAGTGTCACCTAACAATGTGAATAATCACACTGCTCTAGAACTTGTTCTTTAGAGTGTGATCCCTCCTTCTGCTCCAGTTAATTTCCGAGTCTGTTGCAAGGTGGTTCATTTAATGGCTTGTATTAATCATTGTAGGTGTGGCTGCAAAATGATAAACCAGTCTGAAAGGTGGATTTCCTTTGGCTGGGTTTGGTGTTGGGGATTCAACACCAGCTACATAAGCAAAGATTTGGGTTTTTCTGCCTTCTGAAACACCTGATCATTTGAATGGAATGGGACATGTCTGGGACTGTGAAATTGAACTGTGGGAAAGGGCCCCTCTTCTGTGGCAATAAAGGACAGAAAAGGAAGGACAGAGGGGAGTTGGTGGAGGCATGATGGCTGATGCTCAAAACATGCTTCACCTTAAAAAATGTTCTCTTTTTGACTCTAAAACAAAAATTCAAATATGTCCTCTTTCTTGCAGCAATAAAGTAATAAAACTCTGTTGAAAACAAACCTAAATAAATGTTAAGTTTTAGGTGAGAGAGGCCACACCCTCTGTTTCCATGTGCAAACAACAACATAATTAGATTATAAACAATGTATTGGTACAGAAGATATGGCTGCCTTCAGGTCAGGTTAGGAGACCTACAGAAAAATTCTCAGTGTAGGAAAAAATAATCGCTTTTACAACTTCAAGTACAATCAGAAACCAAGCTTATTGCAATGTGAATGAGAGCAAGACTTGTCTGTACCACAGAATGTCATGAACAGCAAGGGATTGAAATACTTAGTTATGATTTAAGGACAACATGTACAGACTACAACGCTGTGAAGCTCGTGACTTAGGTCTCAGTGCATCAGTCAGGGGACCTTGAGATACCTACAATGACTCAGATATAAATGATGGATGTAGTAAATAATTGTCCATGGAACCACTCTGGCAGATTCTCCTAAAAACAGTTCATCTTTGGACGTGGTTTTATGAGACAGAGCAAGAAGATTAATCCTAATTGATGCAGAAGGCTTAAAGGATTTAAATACAAATTGATTAAATACAAATAAACCTGGTAATCTAAAAAACAAGAAGAAAATCTTGTGCAAAGTAATAGAATGTATAATTTGGTAAGTGCTAAATGAAAAGTCAGTTTATTTTCTGTCACTTAGAAAAACAACCACCACAAACTTTAAAAAATATTATATAAGAATAGCAATGTTGCATTTCTAGGAAAAAAGAAGGGCTTACTTCAGTTCGAGGCGAGGTTATGGAAGAGATCAAGCTGAGTGCCATTGCACAGCACATGCGAGACATGAGGCCCTGCCAACATGGATTTATGAAAGGAATGTCTCTCTTAACCAACCTGATCTTCTTCTATGACAAGAGGACCTGCTTAGTAGATGAGGGCAAGGCTGTGGATGCTGTCTATCTAGACTTTGGTAAAGCATTTGACACTATCTCCCACAGCATGCTCCTAGAAAAAATGTCTGCTTGTGGCTTGGATGGGTGATTGGCCCTGATGTCACCAGCTATACTTTGAGGGTATGAAATGTCATCATCATCACTTGAAATTATGGATATAAATTGGTCTGAGAATAAACTGCTATACTGGAAAACTTGCAGAGCTACAATTTAGGCAAGACATTTTACATTTGAAGTGAATAGAACTCAAGTTTTCAATCTGAGAAACATGATATGTCACTATACAGAGAGACAAATTGAACAAGTTTCTACTCCCACCAAAATTTTATAATTAGCACCACAATGTGATAGGCTTATTTAACACTAGACACAAGAAATTCCTTGAAAGACATAATGAGCTGCAGAGTAGTTTATGGTGTATCCTTGTTGTTACATGGAGCCGAGCACTTTATTAGGAGAGAAAATATCATTACTTTGCCATTGTATATACCCATGTCTTTCTCTGTCTTGAAGATCTTTCTTGTCCTTTCCCCTCAGGAAGTAGATAATGATGGAAATGGTTCAGAGGAGGGTGTCAAGGATGATCAAAGGTCTAGAATGCATTCCATATCAACACCACTTCTCTATATAAATGTTGTGTGATCGTTTGCTTGTTTGCAACTAAATATTAAAGGAGAGAGAAAAAAGAATGGCAAGAGGAAGAGGATGGAGACTTGTAAAATCATGAGCAGCATAGGAAAATCAATTGGGAAATATTTTTCACTATCCTCCAGTACTGGTAGTGACAACATCAGTTAAAGCTGGGAAGTGAGAGGTTCAAAACAATCAGAGGGAGGAACTTCCTCTGGCACATTGTAATTAAGCTGAGGAATTCTTTTCTGTGAGATGCTATGAGCTCACTAGTCGATTAGATAAATTGAAACAAGAGCGCACTGTACAACCCAATAATTTTATATAAGTAATACCAAAGATGTCATTTCTTACGCATGGAATCTCAAAATATTTTCTCTTTTCAGCTTGCTAAATCCTGAAGATGCATTATTTTATGTGTACACTGTTTTGTCATCTTCATGTTTCTATATCTGTCCACAAAACAGTGGGCTAGGCAAACTTCTTACTTTCATTTTGTACACGTGTCCTTATACACTTACTTCCTCCCTTCTCTACTGGATATGAAATTCTTCTAACTGCTTTCAAGAAGAAGAATAGTTAAAAAAAGAAAATAAAAGGCAGCTTTCTTTTACACTATGTTGTTCATACCGCTGATCTTTCTTTTCAGCTGATACTTGGAAATCCAGGTATGTCCTCATTTCCAAGACTTATGGGGAATGAATAACATCACTCTTAAGAATTTTAAAGTTTTTTTTTTTTTAAGTTGTATTGCAGTGAAATCCAATTATCTCACTGTTATAGATTATATACTTTTCTTGCATTCAGGGCTTTTGGAAAAGATTTTATTTTTATACTGGACAATTTTCATATTGTTGATTTACTGTGCTCAATAGTGTGTGTAATTCCCATTTCTTCTGAAAGTTTCAGCTTTTATCTTGTGCCTTCAGTGTGTTTACAGCATTTTCATTTTATGTAAAGATATAGATACTGCATGTCAGGATTAAGAGGTCCATTTTTCAAGACTGTTTCTTATAGAACAACATCTTTTTGCATACAATGCCACAAAAATAAATATATCATATTTATATAGTCTTGCAATACATTGCTTTAAAATTTTAAGCAAAATATCTGAGGGCTGTTTTACCTTTACGAGTTTCTAGATAATGTTTTCTATCAACTTCAAAAGAAAACTGGGACATCACTAGAATGTGTTTTACCCCCATTCTTAAACAACTCAGGTTCATTTGCCTACATAGAATTGTAGACTTGTTTATGTTGGAAAAGATCATTAGGCTCATAAGAGAATCACAGAATCAATGAGTCACTAAGGTTGGAAAAGAGAGAGTCATTTTAAGTTGGAAAAGACCTTGAAGATAAACAAGTCCAACCATTATCCCAGCATGGCCAAGTCCACCAATAAACCACATCTCTCAGCACACATCTGCACGCCTTTTAAATAGCTCCAGGGATGGTGACTCCACGACTTCCCCAAGCAGCCTGTTCCACTGTTTAACCACCCCTTTGGTGAAAACTGTATTTCTAGTATCCAGTCTAAAACTCCCCTGGCACGACTTGAGGCCATTTAATCTTGTCCTATCTCTACTTACCCAGGAGAAGAGGCCAATCCCCACCTGGCTACAGCCTCCTGTCAGGTAGATGTGAAAAGCGATAAAGACACCCCTGAGCCTCCTTTTCTTGAGCTAAACAACCCCAGCTCCCTCAGCTGCTTCTCACAGGACTTGTTCTTTGAATCCTTCACCAGCTTTATTACTCATAGACATACAAAAGCATTTCACTGAACTAAAAGAAAAAAAACTGCTAAGAACAGTTTATCCCAGGGGATGCTAGTTGGTTTCAGTGGAAATCCCAATGAGGCATTCACACTATCATGGTAGATTTGGAATTCTTACAGAGCAGAGGTATTCATAAACCATACATGAGCATAACTATTCAAATATACATAGATGTGAACATTTTCAAAACTAAATCTTTTCCTCAGCTTATAAATTATTTGCAATAGACATTCTTTCCCTTTGCAATTTTAATGGCATTTTACAGCAAGTTTTAAGCACTGGTTCATTTTCCACTATGAAAATTTTCACTATAAAATATTTGCTATATTCTATTTTAAATTGCTGTTAATAATTGGCTATTTCATTGATTACATTAATTTAATAAAATTTTGTGTTTTAAAAGAATTCTCATACTGATAATTTTTAATATACTGGGTAGATAATAATACTTTCTAAAAATATTCCTAAAGCCAGCAAAAATGGCATGAATTTGCAAGTAATCACTTCATTTTTCCCCACTCATGCTCTTGTAAACAAAAAGTGACTTAGCCAAACATTTATACAGATACTGAAACTGAGATACTAAAAACCTAATAGATATCAGTAAAACATATTGACTTTTTTATATTTAACTGAACTATTTATGAATGTATTGTATTCATTTTTTTTCCTTTGTTTTGATATTTAACCTTCTTTCTCTGATTTTGCAACATAGTTACTGCAAAACACATTTCACAGTAATTTTTGGCCAATAAAGTAAATATTTTGCTAAGGCTATTTCTGTTTTTCTCATTCATCTGATTCTTGCCTTGGGAGAGTAAAAAACAAAGCCAGGCCTGCAATACCACGTTGCTGGGGAAAAAAAAAATTTTGCCTGTGTGTTTACACATTCATGAGTTCAACTGTTCCTTCTAACCATCACTTTTCAGCTAATCCTTTTCTGTTTTCTTTAGCCCCAAATTCTAATGAAAAAACCACCAAAATTAGGAAAAAAATTCATTTTAGACAATTCAATGTTGCTATCCATGAAAATCTAGACACAAAAAATTACTAGAAAGAATAGGATTTTTAAATTAATGCCCTGTATGAGGAGGTCTTTCTGCAAGTTTAATAGAAACTAAGTGCTCCACATGAAGCTAACACCATATAATTCACAGGGTAACCAAAAAGAGATTTCTGAGAAGCAATAATAGTGTAACATTATGGTTTCTCAAAAAAATTCATACTTCCTGCTCAGGGATAGAGTATTTCAATATAAATAAATTCATAGGGTCAGTAAATGTAAGAACAATTGATGACATAACAGGGAGAATAGAGTTCTCTTCTGGGATATAGATCATAGCAGATAGTGGAGAACAGCTAGAATTGAAAATCATTCAGAATCAAAGTACAAATTCTTTTCTGCAAGTTCTTTATTTAAATAAAGGAAGAAAAAATGTCTCTAGCATCCTGCAAAAAGCAGGAAAGCTGTTATAGTCTGAGCTCAACTTTTCCCCTTTATTACTTTGATGTATTTGCACACCTACTCAGCAATGAGACCTGTAATTCATGCTGTTAACAGCACAGTTAAAAGAATGGTACAGTAACAGTGTTTCTCTGATGGAGAAAATATTTTTTTTTCCTTTGCTATTTAAGGTTTTAAGAATATTAATCACTCCTATTTACATTAACAACTGTGATATGACACATGCACCAATTGTTGCATTTTCCTGAAAAAAACATTTTACTTTATAGAAGAGACACTGGCGGTGCCACGGAAATTGCACATACACTTCTGGAGGTTTGTGGGCTAATTATTTGTACAGTAAAAAGAGAAAACCACTTGACATGACTCATCAGTCTTTTATTACAGCACATGCAGACAGACAGCCACAACATGGTTGCAAAAGCCTTTGCTTTAAACAAAACTGTGCAAAATTCAAAATAAAACCAGAAATTACAGCAAAACAGGTAAAAGGATAAGACTTTGAAAAATAAGAGAAATGGAAACAGAGCTCTAGATGAATAGTATTTTTATGAGGTTTTTGCTTTAAAGAGAACCATGTAAGAAATGCTGAAAAAATTTCTCTTATTCCACATCCTGTTGGATCCAAGTCCCCTGAAATTTAGGGAATAAAGAAGCAGTAGGAGAGAAGCACATGCAGATGCTTGCTGTTCAAAAATAGCCACTAACCTGCTGCATAAAAGAAGCAGAAAGATGATTGCAGTATCTGAAGGCTCAGAACAACTTTTTATTCCAGCTTTGGACTGCTAGAAACATCCTCCTTAGTCCTGCATTACAATAAACTCTTAAGGAAGGCCTCTCACATACTGAGTGACTTTTTGTAAATTTATGTAAGGTGAGAAATTGGAACCCAGGACAAGTCACATAAAGTCTTTCAAATCTCCTCAACTCACTGCAAATGTCTTTTTGAGCAGGACAATTAACTAATTGTCTTAAGTGTTGAATCCTCACAACCTTAAACAAAAATCAGTTGAAGCTCAGGTATCCTAAGGAAGTGGAATTCATTCCCTTCATGACTGACGATTCAGAGTAGCTTAACCTAGATGGACAATGCACTGATGACTAACCTGCTGGTGTGGGGGTTTATTTTATTATTTCGGTTTTGGTTTTGTAGGTGAATCATTTATAGCAGCTTGCTCATTTTTCATCTTGTTTACATAAAATATAATTATTCCAGACGTAGAAAAATCACCTGCATGTGTACCTCTTTGCACATTTTACATTTTATCGCAAGCATACAGGATAGTGTGTGCTTTTTATGTGTATCATTGGGTAATTTAAGGGCAATCTAAGCTGACAGATGCAGTAGAACCACAGACCTATACCTCCAGCATCCTTTTCCAGTTGTACAAAATGCTCTTTGATGTAAAGAAGCAAAATTATTGTTGAAAGAATTTATTTCATGCTGTGGTTAGTAGTATGATAAGAATTATCAGAGAATCATATAAAATTTAAAAGCGTGGCTTGGAAAGGACCTTAAATATCATCTTTGTTCCAATCCCCTGCCGTGGGCAGGGATGCCACTCCCTAGATCAGGTTGCTTAGGGTCCTACCCAGCCTGGCCTTGAGTGCTTCCAGGGATGGGCCATCCACAGCTTCTCTGGGCAACTTGTTCTAGTGCCTCACTGCCCACTGAGTAAATAATTTCTTCCTGACATGCAACTGAAATCTCTCATTTAAAAAATTTTTAAATTATCCCTGTGGTGTTAGCAAAATATTTTCTTGCATCAAGACAACTAGCTCCTACAATGTCTTAAAAAAAGTGCAGGTCTGATGGGAATATCAGCATATGGTTTGAATTCTGCTGTGGCATCACATGATGGAGCCACAGTAGGAGTAGGAGGCCTAGATTTGTGGATATAAAAACACCTGTCTGAGTCTTCTCAGTAAAACAACCTTCCTGCTTTATCTCATACTAACTTGAATATACCAGAACAGGCATGCCAAGTTGTACTATAACACCATTATTTTCTTTGCATTTGTGTTTTACATATGTATACAGTACAGTTATATTTTCCTTGTTCTTTAGCTGATGTTATGAAAACTTTCATTTCATCTCTTTAAATTTATAAGGTGAGTTTCCATATCCACTTACTCTTCACATCCTGAGGCACATAAATCTATCCTAAGTCCATCAAAAATATTTAAACTTTTACTATTATTCTTAGTAATAATGACAGGAATATCAATTAATGACTACTGTAATCTATATATATTTACCAGATGACTAGTGATGCTGTCTGGCATGCTAAAGCAAGTTGTGTTGTTTGTCCTTTGCCAAAAAGCCAGATGTGTTAGATTCAACCTGATGTTAAATATTTTGTGTAAGACTGACAACTCTGCCCCTCAGTGTTCTTAGGATGTTTGTATTTCATTTTTGGTAGAGTTAAAAACTGACCACAAGTATGAAATGAGAACACAGCTCATTCTTTCTCTCTCTCCACCCTCTTTTTTCTGGGTGAGCCTCCCAGATGTTCTGGCTTGTATGCAAGTGCACAATTGTGGTAGGGTCCTATAGAAACTTGTACTTAATAAAATCAACTAAAAAAGAGAGAAGGGTAAAAGGTTTTGTTTAAACTGTTGAGACTGAATTATTTTGTGACATCAAAAAACCATCAATGTAACTGCCCAACCAAGCTGATAATGTTGCAGCTTGCAGAACAAGACTTTAGATTGATTCCTAAATTCTGAGAACAAGATACTTTATTATTTCTGGAGTTTTCTGGGCTGCTCTGCACAACTACAGCGAAAACCTAATTCATCACTCTGTCACTACAAAGTTATGCCTGTTTAACTTCAGTGGTTTCAAAGAGTTACTCTGATAAATCAGGACCCTGAAGAGTATAAGATACTGTAAAGGTCCATCTGTTGGATTGAATCACACCCTCTGCAAAACAAGAACAGCTGGTGTCTACATAAAATTATCTTCAAATATTTTGGCACTGTACTGGATTGACTCCCATTAAGATGTATAGAAAAGCAAATCAAGACCTTACAAGGATGACTTTCCCCACTACTGCATTATTGTGGAATTGAAAAAGCATAACAGAACCTTGGAAGAAATGAAGAAGCGAAGAGGCTTGAGAACCCTGCTCTAAGACAACCAGTAGCACTGAAACAGCTTGAGAGAAAAGCATAATTTAAAAAAAATAAATTCTTTACTGTACCAGATGATCTTTAAAGGTCTTTCAAGCTGGACTGTTCTGTGATCCTGTAAGCAGAATAAAATCACTATGCACCAGCATTTTGATTCTTGGAAGTATTTAAAAAGCTACAGAATAAATTAAACTAGAAATGTCACAAACAAGTGAAAAGTTATATTTTTACAGACAGTGATACGAGAAACATACATGTGCTAATGTTATGTTAGGGTATGGAATAGAGCATAGGAATCTTCAAAGAAAATTCAAAGTATTATGAGAAATGGTTGTTTACAGAGTGCTCTATTTGAATTAGTCAGAAGTAGAAATTTCTCATCTTCCTTTGCAAAATTCTGGTGGCAAGAAAGTTAAACATAATCACTGAAAAGAGCAAGTCTTATAGAACACTGAATTCCACTAAAACTTTAAAGTCTAACAAGGGATACATATAAAGCAAAAGTGTTTGTTTCCTTGTGTCCTCATGTGATACCGAATCTTTTAGTGAGGCATATGAAAATTTTTAACTGGCACAAGCTTCATGAAGAAAGAGTTATTAAACTTTTATATTAAATTGGGATTTTAATAATACATACAAGTAAACCAAATCTTGCATTAGTTAAGTATGGTCACAAAACATAAACCAACATAACCTCTTATTAGGTATTAAGAGGATTTCTGCAATAACCATTCTGTTTCCTTATTACAAGGCAAAACAAGCCTACCTTATTAAAATTTCCATTTAATTAGGAATGCTACTTATATCTTTAAGTAAAAGCTACAAAAAAGTTATAATGACCTCAGAAAAAAAATTTGCAGTAACAGCTGCGTGTTTTTCATCTCTTTCTCAGCATTTTAATTTCAGTTCCCTCTGATGTCTCTCACCAATGTAATGAAGGAGGAGTGCAGAAAAAGTCACCTCTGCCAGAGGATCCTATTAGAAGTCTGGGGCAAAGAACTATGGATAGGTTGAATATTACAATACGTAGACCTCAGGTCTGTAACAGAAACACCATAAGGAACCAGCAACACATACATGGTTCATCTAGGACATCAAACACAGAGAGGAGACCTAATCTAGTCTTTTTGACTAACAACAGAGTTACAAATTGTAAAAACACAAGCCCTGCAAACAGTAACATTACAGCAAAAGTTAATGAAATCAGAAGTATTTCAGTCAGGACCTATTGTATTAATATCCATTCTTTTTTCAAGGTTATTGAGTTTGTCCTAACCTGTAGCCTGTATTTTGTGAGAAAGAAGTGTGAGAAAAAAATAAATCAACTCAGAATTCCACATATTTAATAGCTAAAGCAGTACATTCCCAATGGTGCCATCACAAACACAGCCTTTGTGAAACCAAAGGTCAGGCTGACAGTTGGTAGGAAAAGAATCGCATGGCTGGAGATTCATGACAGGAGTGTCTTCAGGGCTGGAAAACAGAAGGCTACAACATTTCTTCCTTTATCCCTCTATTTACTGTTCAGTCTTCAGACAAAAATATCTTTGGGCTTTGCTTTGCTTTCCAGAGATTTACTGTGATCTTTCATGGACCACAGGAGGATTCTTAGTCTATCATTCTGGAGGATCAGAAAATGCCAAGGTTGGTCAGGTTCCTTAACTCATCCTTCCAGAGTACAAATTCTATGGGTACAAAGTAAGACCTTTGCATTCTAATCTTTAAAAGTCTGTGATGATAAGAGATGACCAAATACCTTCTAATTATTCTTACATGAAGTTTTTAGATGGAATTTCACAAGGTACTTTTGGGGGGGGGGTTGTTGGTATTGCTAGATTAAAGGGTATACCATCTCTGATTTAGTAAAGTAATATCCTCTGCAATTTCTTATCATATTACACTTAGGATTAAAAATCAAGAGATAATTTAAGTAAAAAACAAACAAAAAATATCACTGACTTCAAACAGAAAAAAGAATGCAGTTTAAGAGACTTTTCAGGGCAATGTTTTATTTAAATACCCATCAATGTTCATGGGAAGGAAAATCAATACTTGTAGTTAGGATTAACCCCCAAGAATAATTTTATCTGTTTTTTGAATCTGCGTAAGTCAAACTTACAAAGTAACATCAAGAAGATAAATTTTTTCTGATGCTTAGAAGTTTCCGAGACCATTCTGGAAGGATGGTCACAGAGTCACAATTTTCACAGAATTATTTCTTTCCTGCCATCTGTATGGAATGTTTTGGTTGCAACATTTTTTCTAATTACTTAGAATAAAAAAAAAAAAAAAATTCAATCTTGTATGTTCCTGTGTCGCTCTGTTATGCAGCCTTCAGCTGCGTAGTGGAGTTAACCACAAGAGCCGCTTTGAATGACAGAGAATGAATAAACTTGCAGCAGTTAATGTCAGTGATAGACTTACTAACAATGTCCCTCTCACCCCAGTAATTAGGAAAACTCCCCAACTACTGAGTTGCATTGTTTGAAACTCTTATATAGTTTTACAAAACCTCCATTACTCTGCACAGTGCCCAAAGGCATGTAGCTCTCCACCTTTGTTTGGCCAACTTCTTTTTTTCATGGAGGCTTGTGGAATTAGGAAACTTCCATGCAGAATGACTGAGAAGCCCCTACAGAGAAATAAAGCTTTGAAGAAGTAAAAGAAATACTTCCAGAAGTTTTTGCTTTCTTTTCCGAGATGACTTTTGTTTCTTCACATAGGACATCTGCACTGATATTTCAATGAGGAACAAAAAGAAAGAGGCAATTAGTTATTATTTGATTGACCATCACTCTCAGAATTGTTGCATATCAAATAAAATATTTTGGCCTTTACATGAGCAATTTTCCTTATGAGGAAGCTGTCTTGTTGAGACCCAGAACTTTACTGTGTTTGGTGGAAATGCAAACCATGTTACAAAAGAATCGCAATAGCAAACCAGTAAAAACACAAACAAAAGCAACCAACCAACCAATAAAAATAACAAAACCCCACCAAAAACCCCCACAAAAAGTATATAAGTTCTATTAAAATTGAAGTTTTAGTAGCACTTTCCTACTCTCACCATCGATCTCCCCTTTAACATTTTTTTGTGGCTGAAACAGAAAAAATTAAATGGAAAGAATAAGGCAACTGTTGCACCTGCTGTGAACATCAAAGTTTTTTAATAATTTATGGTCCCTATAGTTATATCAAAATAAAAGTATTGTTATTGTCACTACTAATATTCTGCAATTTCCTTCTTTTTGTGAAGGCTTAGACCCCATATAGTAGAGTTTATGTCCTTTGCATTTCTTCTGGTTTGCCCCAGTTGATCTTCAGATTTCTGAAAAAGTGACTGCAAATCTACTGGAATTGTGAGGCAATGCACTTCATAGCTTTGTGCTCAAAAAACACAGAAAAAAAATTAGGAAGGCCTTTTTAGGTAACATGGAGAAAACATAGCCTGTAGGCATGAAGGATGTGAGAGAGGAGAAAAAAAAATCGTATCTTCATCTTATTTAACATGAAAACTTGATTTCTTTTAAAGACCATCCATAAATAAAGCCTTGTTTTTCCAAATGAAAATTGGTTGCAGGAGTATTTGCAGACTTAGATACTCATTGTTTTTCAAACTGTGAGTCTATTTATAAAAGACTATTCAAATGAAAAGAAAATATCTGGTTGTTATCTTTTGAAGGGGTAAACAACATGTCCAATTACTCCTTAGAATGTAATGCACCTTCACTATATAGTTCATGCTAGATGGAACAGTGTGGGCTCTTGTGTTTTGCTGAGGATTATTTAATGCTTTTACCAGAAAAAAAATAACACTTAGTCTTTCATCTTAATTATATTCTTGACAAGGCAAAGTATCCAGTAGTCAATTATTGAAAAATAAGTTTCTTTTATTTTTAAAGATGCTACAATTTTCCTTATCTCTGTAACCAAAAAGTTGTGCTGATATCGTGCATTCAAGGTGTTAAATGTGTGTTTATTTCTGTCATGACACTACAACAGTCTTAGGCACTAGGTAAAGCTGCCAATTTCCACAGGTGTTGCATCTATGGTAAATAGCTGTAATATATTACCTCTAGAGAAAAAATAGTTTCACATGCTATTTTCACAGTTTGTGTCATGCCATGGGTAGGAAGTTACCCTCAGCAAGGTCTGTTGTAAGCAAACCTTGATGGCTATATGTGAAAAATAAAAAGAGTAACATTAGTATATTTTCAGATCAAGACATTTTACTTTCTGTATATAGTTTTAGAAACTGACAGGACTTCAGTGTTTTTCAGAGTATTTACATAAATATATATGCAAATTCCAGCAGTTTAGTTTTATCAATGAGGAAAATTCAAATCCCATTAAATTATATAACTGAAAATCCAGATTGCTTAAAAGTGTTAAATTTTACCACAATTTTAAGATAGCTTGCAAAAACTTTCATTGGATTTGGTGCTGAATATTTTAGTTTCTTGTTTCCCCTCTTTGTTTTGCACTTCAGCTATTTAACTTCTTCCACAGAAACTTAAGAAATGCAACATTAATATTTCCACTAAGTCTATGAGAATACCTTAAAATCTTCCCTGTGTATCAGGCAGTAGTGATGCATTTGGCATGAATTTATTCACAGTAGAGTGCAGACTGAATTTTAATACTATGAAAAAATACTGCACTGCTATAATCAGAAAGTGTGGGACCACAAGTGGCAATGATAATTATGGTGGGTGTTTGTAAGTCGCCACTAATTTCTTTTCTGCTTACCTACGTAATTTAACCTTGATGTGACAAGGCCACCATTCTCCAGGTAATGGCAGCACAGGAGTAAGTGACAATTTTTATTACGTTTTATGATTAAGACATTTGTCAAATGGGAGTTCAGCTGTAATCCTCCCAGTAATTTCACTTAGGTGACCCATTAGCCAACAGAAGCTGGCTGCAATGCTGTTGTACAACACAGAATATATTCTGTGAGCAGAATATATTCTGCACAGTGATTGCAACTAACATTATGTAGTTTAGTGAAGGTTGTACTAACCACAGCTAGACGAGAACTTTACTGTTATTCAGCCAGTATTTAGGCTGTAGATATAAGCCATTCAAGCACATTGATTTTGCTCAGTAGATTTGACATTGGAAACCTCAGGGATATTTCAAGCATTTAAGACTGAGACAGGACACAGGCTGAAACTGACCAGACCTTTGAAGACAATCTCATCCAAATTCCAGTAATCTAAAGCAATGAACGGCTTTTAGACATATCCCTGATTTATCCTGTAGGAAACTGCTCCTTCTTCTTCTATCTCAAACTTTCTAATAACCATGTAAGGACAAGGCAGAAGGTGAGTCTGTGAGTCTCCATTTAGGTAAGACTTCATCAAATAGATCTTGGTTTTCCTAAAACAGGAGTCCTTGTGTGGTCCTCCCTGTTTGATCTTTCCCATTTCCTCTGCCCTTAGAACAGACAGCCCTGGTCTATATTTTGTGGGCGAAAAAAAAAAGAAAATAAATAGACGTGGTACCTGGTAATAGAGAATAAAACTGAAGATATGATCTCCAGAATCTATTTTTACCCTCCATTATACTACCTGGCAGAACACCAAATCTTCAGTGACCAAAACGGAAAGCCTTAACTTAGTCTTCATGAAAATCATTGGAATATAACAGACAATATAGAAATAAGTCTTAAGGGTAATATAAAAAAATTCATATACTCCATTTATTTCCTTTGGTACTTTAAGCAGCTCTGTGTTCTGCCAAACCAAAAGATATAAATCTTGCTTTGCATTCCCCTGAAAACCCAAGCCATCTAAAGTCAATTCTCCTCAATGAAATTTTTTATTGTCGTGGGTCCAAGATTATTTTTTTCCATTTTGTTCTTATGGAATATTTCAAGAGGCTTACCTTCACTGTTCTGTTCATGCATGTGAAATAGTCATTCTTTGCAATTACTATTAGGGCTTCTGATCAGCCAAACTTCTTTTATTTCTTTCTAATTCAGAAATATACATTTAGTTTCAGGGGGAAGAGAAAAAAGGAAACAGAATCTAAAAGGCACATGAAAAAGGCACAACATACTCTAAAAAAAACTACCACTAAAGAAACTCCTGCTTCTTTTCCAAATGTGTTGATAACCTTAAATATCATGGGGGTTTTTGGCTGTTTTGAGAAACTGAACTAATGTCAATCGTTCCAACTACATTTAGTTAGTTAATTTGTTGAACAATAGCTAAACAACAGAGTATATATGTGTATACATTTATATACACACACATATTAGTATATTTATGCTACCCTTAATCATTCGGAAAGGGCAATTAACCACAGCACCAATAAGGTGGCTGTGGAGAGAAAGCTAAAACAGATGGTTCAATAATTTCAAGATATTGTTTCAGTTTGTTTATATTCCAACAGTAGTAATAAATTTTAATAACTTCTCTGAAATCCTAGTGCAGTCTAAGCATTGTAACATTTACTGTAATATTGTTATGAAGAGCAGTATTATACAGGGTGGACAAGCTTGAGATGCTTCTCAGTCTGTGTCATATTTGATAGACTTCAACTCTGCCCTTTTTATGAGGAAGCTACAAAAATCATTATGGTAGTAGACTTCTGCATCACAGTATGGTAATCTCAGTTTCTCTCCTTCTCAAGGGTATCCCTGAAATGTTAGAACATTTCTAATCCTTCCCTTGTTTTTTTCTGTTACACTGATAGCTGGCATGCCTATATAAATATTTTCTATACAAATTTTGTTGAAAAAATATGCATTATACTTGCATTGTACTACAAGATGTGTAATCCCTGTTGTTATGCAATTATAGCAAATATGTAAGAAACTGGGGGCAGCGGAGCTTTAAAAATTGTTATGCTGAAAGTCATTGATCTGTTCAGCATGATAAATACTCATTCAGGAAGAGGTAGGAAACATGAGTGCTGCACATCTTTGCCTTTATTTTAACTTGTGTTTACAGCCTTATGGAGTTTGCAAACTACACACAGTGAAACACTAGAACATAATGACTAATGACTTCTTAACACAAAAGAGTTACTGGATCACAACTGGTTATTTAGCAAGAATTCTATAGGGTGAAGCACAAAGAATTGTGATATGAAGTGATCATTGAGAAGCATTGAGAGTTTGGTGTCAATTCTGTTGATACTTAAGGAAGAACAAGGTGAACAATTGCATGAGAAATTACTTTCTTTTATTCTGCATCTAGTACAGAGTTTCAAGGTTTAAGGGCTTTCCAAACATGATTGACTGCTAACTGAATTCAGAAGCTTTATTACAGTTCTGGTTTGTATATACTTGACAGTTGTCATCCAAGCTCTCAAGTCATATTCTTCACTTTAATTCTCAATAATGGCAGGGAAATAAGCAGTCTGTTGTTTTCACGCTCTCAAATTCTTCTGAACTCCTTTTTTTAAAGTTTACTAATAAATTGCAGCTGGCTATACTCAAAGATATTCTCTGTTCTCTCCTCCCCCTTTGATCACTGAAGTGTTTTCAGACACTGTAAATTATTTATGGCTTATCTATTACTTCCTTGGGCTTTCAGGGTTCTGTGCTCCAGTGGTTTTCCTGTTACCTCAGTCTTACTTCACTAGCTCTTGTCATATCCTTCCACAAGACCCCATAATTTTATTTACCTTTACTTCTCTCTGCCCCACTCTTGCAGAGGTTTCTGTGCTGCCATGCCTTCAATGACTAAGGTCAGTTTCCTGAGTGTAACCCTCACCCTTAATATATCCACTTTCTGTCCCTACTAAATTTTCAGTTGCATTCTGGCTTCTCTTAGATATTCTAACAGTAGGTTTTAATAAAAAAATCTTTGTATTTGCTATACATTGAGCTGTCTGCTTTTCCACCTGTGAAAAGGAGTTTTTCAAATTATAGGCAAGTTAGTGTTAGTTGTTGTTCTTCCTCAATGTGCTCAGCATCCATCATTTTGTATTTATTCCTACTGATAATATTTTTGTATCTTATCTAGACTTTTCAACACAGATTACTTCATTCAGGATGTTTGTTGAACACTCATGCCACTTGTTATGAACCACTGTGTGTATCTATTTCGCCAACCTTTGGTTATCTTCAAAGTATCCTAGAAACGCCGTGCTGAACTTGGTTGCATTTGTTCCTTTAGTGACTTCCTGAATTAATTACATATTTTGAAGAACATACATGCATGTAAGAGTCATATATATACATCATACCTTTGTAAGCAGAACAAATTTTGTATTCATATCTCTCTTTCATATTCATCCACAAAATGGTTTCTCTTTTTTTTACCGTATATTTCTGCCCTCTGATTAGGTACTACTTTCCCCTCTAAGAAACAAACAAGATATATATCAGCTGCAATTTAAAAATAAAAGGATCTGAATAGATAGGTAAGATTAGGTTTAACATGGAATCTTTTCAGTGCAATAAATTTCACGTTTCCTGACAGCTGCCCTAGTTATCTTTGTAGTCAGGTTGCATGTCATACCTAATTTGAAACTGAAAAGAAAAAAAGAGAAAAATTAAAAAAAATAAAAAACCAAAAACAAAGAAAGAAACCAAGAGCACAATTTGAAAATACAAATATCTCCTCACATCACACTACATGTCTGAGGAAGAAATTCTTCTGTCATTGTGGTTCTAGACTCCCACTGTTGAATTAAGCTGGATTATTGCCATTGATTCATCTGGAATAGGTACTGACTCACTTTAAGGCAATGGGTGAGATAAAAGAGCTGTGCAGTCTG
Organism: Dicrurus megarhynchus; assembly: GCA_013399195.1. Lineage (NCBI taxonomy): Eukaryota > Metazoa > Chordata > Aves > Passeriformes > Dicruridae > Dicrurus > Dicrurus megarhynchus. The sequence continues at coordinate 393,191 of VXAD01007328.1, forward strand.
TCAGATAAATTCTCTTTAAAGAAGATAAACAGCTGTACACATTTTAGTTATAGCTTTATTAGAAGCCGATGTTGAGGTGATAATGTAATTAGTAGTGTTGTGAAATATGAAACTTAACATGCTGCATATTGATGTTTCTTCCCAGGAAATCCTTGATGCTTACTGTTTCTGTCAGACAAGGTAACGTGCCTGAATATTTCATCTGACAGAAACAGCAACTCTGCATAAGCAGCTCTGGAAAACAACCAAAGAGTGAAAAGGGGCAGCTAAGTATTTTTAATGGTGCTCGTAAAGTAAATCCATTCTGTCGAGGAGCTGTAAGAGTGTGTGAAGGCAGTCTACTCTCACTTGAGACAAAAATTACAGATACAGACATACAGATAATATACTGAAAGGGTTCATACTTGTTTCCAAAGACTGCTAAGCTTCAAACTTCTCTGTGGGAAACAAAGAAGTTATTTACTGATGCTGCTGCTAAATAAATGTACAAAATGCAAATTACATTGTTTTCTATGACTTGTAATAATTAGATTATTAATATCTATTTCAGTGCCATGTTTATGCACTATGTTGTGTTAATCTCTCTACCATGGGAAAAATCCAATGTGGTCTTAACCATAACTTTCCACTAGGAAGACTATGTGCTGTCACAGTCAGTCTGTACAACTGCAAAAGTCCAGCAGTATTCAGTGTACTGGAAGACTTTGGTGTGATGCAGAATCTTATTTACCTAGAAGAAATAAAAGCCTTGCCTCAGTGCAGCAAACATCACTTTTCAATTTGGTGTTTATGCATACAGCAACTGGACAACCACTTTCCAGCCAACTTCCCACTGACTGTGGAGGTCAACACTAAAGAATATGCTGATGGCCACAAATTGCATAACAGTAAAATGATGGGGCGATTACATATATTCTCTTACACTGCACATAAAATTGGTGAAGACGAATCTGTTGAGCCCCTATGAGCAGCCTGTCTGCAATGAAAGGAAATTGCAGGAAATTCAACATTTGCATTCAGTTGAGTTCTTTCTTCAAGAACTCAATACTACTCTCTAATATTAAAAGAAAGCATGATTACAGAAAGGAAAACATTCTTTTTATTTTAATCCAAAGAGGCAGGGGGACAAAATGGAATTCCCGAGAAGCTGGAACAACAAACATAGTTACAGTGTCTTGAAATTATTCAAGCAAGGCTCTGACACCCATATAGGAGCAAAAGCACTCTTTGAGAAAAAAAAAATTCAATATATAATAACATTCAGAAAGTTATATGAAACTAAAAATGCTAACACATTTGTTAAGACGAAAGAGTTAAGAAATTGTGTCTAGTAAGATTTGATTATAACACCTCAACAGAAATATAATGCTATTATAAATTACACATTTAATAGAGACTACATATGCAAGAAGGATAATTTGATTAATTTACTTATATTCAATTAATGACTCAGATAGACAACTAGAGAACTTTGACGGAACCCATTATAAGATATCAGACAGTGACCAGAACCACAGAAGAGATTTCACCACCAGATAAAGTAAGGAAAACCTATGCATCTCTGTCAAGCTGGTAAAGGAAAACGAATTTAGTCCATGTCCAGAAAGCAGGCAATTTGTGGTTATGCTCTGGAGGCTGACCATCAGGAGATTGGAAGTTAATAACACAAGTGGAAGAATGAGGAATTGACTCCTTAGAGCAAGCATCTGTTGAAGAAGTGTGAGAGACCTCTGGTAGGCATTCACTTCTTTTCCTTCAGATACCATGCAGAATTTCATCAGGAAAAGAATGTCCACAGTTAGCTAAATCCTTCCTCTACCAATACAATTTAGTCAGCTATTTGGAATCCAGCTATGCTCAAATGTTATGCGGAGAGAGCAGAACAAATGCAAATAGGCAGTTAAACACTTTATGTGGAAGAATTGTTACAGACTAGGTAAGCAAAAAAATAGTTGCCATTTTCTATATTCATTAACTTTTATGTATTTTATAAATAAATGTGTGTGAACACACCTAGACAAATCTTATAGTGTAAAGCCAAAACTTTTCTGATACTGAATGCCTTATCTCATTTGATAGCTTTGGTAACTGGGCTGGAAAGGTGCCAGGTTGTGTGGGCCTGACAGTGGGGTTCTGTTGCAATTAACCTCATGTTTCAGTGTCAGTACAGCAGAAAGTACTGATACACAAAGTTTAACACCCAGAGTACATGATGTCTATGGTAATCAAAACCCCGATATGCTTGGTCAGAGATTTAGCATATGTTAACTTGCTACACATTCAGAAGGATGTTAGACATCCATATTACCACCTAACCTTTGATACGGAAACAAAGTGACTGTACAACCCAAAGTTTGATTGTTTCTGCAAATTTATTTTACCTGTGTCTTTTTTCGCAGTCTGTTTTCTCATGCCTTTTATACTGTTATCTAAAGGTCATCAGCTTGTTTCACCTTATCAGGAAATGTTTATCAAATGAAAATCCTATAGTTTTAACACCAATATGGACCTAATCTACTACGTATGATTTTATTACAGGACTATTCCATTTTTTGCAATTTCTGTATTGTCCCAAGGAACCACAGTGAGAGTCACATAAAGCATCTAAACAGAGGTATCTGCCAGTGCCCTTCCTTCCCAGCCATGACTGCAATTAACAGCAGCACTAAGTGAGGATGGGACACATTAATTCCTGTGCCCAAGAGGATGCTCTTCACAGCACATCAACACACTGTCTTATGAACCATATGACTCATTGCTCTGTGACAACTGGTATTCTCAAACCCTGACAGATGCTTGCTAACATAACTTGAGAACTGAAACTGAATTTTCTTATTGGAAATAGTGAAAATTATGCAGATTTCTCCTTCCTTTTCAGCTGACAAAGTCAAAAGACCTTTCTGTGTATCTTCTTTATCAATGGGTCTGCTAAAGAAACCCTGAATTTGCTTTAATAGAGAGGAACTTAATAATCTAGGTATGTTGTAATGTTGACGAGGCTGTCTGATACATGATTGAAGTATAAGCATATGTCACGCTAGGCTATTGCAGAGTAATTTTTAATCAGGCTAAGAATATCTTAAAGGTTTGTCTCATGGCTTTAGTACACTTCCAAAGTCCCTGCTAGTGCAGGTTTTTTTATTGTTGACAGACACACTGAGTGAGTACAAGATGGAAAGTAATAAGCTTCCACAACACCCTCTGACATCAGGAAGGCAGTTATTTGAAATCATCCCTTCTGACAATTGAATGGCCAAGACAGAAACAGTAGTTTCCAAACCATTAATATATATTAATGGGAGTAATTATTTGAAAGGGGAATAAGAATTTAAGAAGGGTAATGACTGATCAGTCAAGGCTGATTTTTTTTATACTTACTGCTTGATATATTTGTCTTCCTTGAATCATCTGTCCAGCTGATTTTAGTGTCTCAAATATTCAGTTGACACAATTCTGATGGGTAAGTGTCCCATTTTAGGAAAAGCAACCTCAAGCTTATTTCGAACCTCTTGCCTGCTGTAGTGGTTTGGTTCAAAATGCCCATTATTTACTTATTTCTCTTTTGTGAGATAAGAACCAGGAGAAAAACAAAGCAGGCACAAAACTTAAACCTTAAAAGCATAAAGAAGTTTATTAACAGAACTAAAAGGCAGAAAAAAAAAAAGTTAGACTAAACCCTCAGAACACTTCTCCTCCCCCCCACCTTCTCCCCTCCTCCCACCGACAACGTGAAAAACAACCCTCAAGGTTTTCCAGAGTCAGTTTACCATCTCTATAAGAACTTTCTCAGTCCACCTAGGGAGAGGAGTCTCTCTTGCTCATGCTATGGAGACATCTCCACACGAAAACAGTTAAACAGTTCTCTTGTGGCTCAGTGTCACAGCAAGGCAGCCGCCCGGGATGGTTTCTCCTTGCCCGTGAAAGTCCCTTCCCTCAACTTGCAGCTTTCCCCACAACTGCTTTCGAGGGTTAATTTCTTTAGCTAATGGGGTACCATTTTAAGGATGAGCTGTTCAGAAACAAAAGTTCTTTTCACCTATCTGTGGGTGCATATTCATCTCTAGGAACAGAGGTCCTCCCTTTCTCCGGTAGTGAGAGGGTCCTCATCTCCTTCAAAACAAAAGTTCTTTTCACCTGTCTGTAGGTGCATCTTTATCTCTAGGCACAGAGGCCCCCTTCTTCTCTGGCAGCAAGAGGGTCCTCATCACCTTCAACTGAAAAGGCACAGAGGCCTTCCTCTGGGAGCGAGAGAGTCTACATCACTTTCAACTCTCTCTGTTAAAACTTCTCAATAAATCACAGCTACTTCAGTAGTTGCTTAATGCAGCACAGGTACTTCTACCCATGGTTGCGGTTTGAACGCTCTGCCCCCCCACCATGCTTCATGAAATTACAACGGGTACACTGACATATTATAGTCCATCACCACAGCCTTACAAGAGAATTTCAGCTTCCAGGAGAAGCATCTCCTCTTTCTCCTCTCTCAGGGTTTCAGCTCCTCCTTCTTTGCTGACTTTGGTGTCTCTGTGCTGTTTATTTCACGTGCCATCATCTGTCCTTTTCCTCTGACTCAGGAGAGGATTGAATGTCTGGAAGCTTCATCTGTTCTGGAGAAATCTTACAGCACTAAAAGAGTTAATCTCACCCGGCCTTGCAGCTGGAATTCGCTTATCTCTCCTTGCCGGGCAGCAGCAGTGGGTGAGGGGGGGCATGGCCCGTCCGGAGCAGCTGAGGGGGCCTGGCCCGCCCGAAGCAGGGCTGGGGCCGGAGCAGGGCTGGGGGGGCCGGGCCGGGCCGCAGATGGAACAGGGCCGCTCCAGGGTGGGCTCCTGGCCGGCCCGGCCCCGCTGGGCCGTGCCCTGGGCCTCCCCCAGTTACCTGTCCGAAGGCCGGAAGTCAGAGAGAGCTTTTCCCGGGCTCTGTTCGTTCTTAAATGTGTATCACAGAGGCGTACCAAGCTTCTTAAGTGGCTTAAAGAAGTTGTCAATATTCCAACTAGCCAGTTGATTGGTTAGGTCAGGTCTAGAGGAAACTGTAAGCACCTCTGTGCAAAAAATCACTTCCGAGGCTGAAGGAGTCTTTCCTCAAAAACTCAAACTATGCTAACCCATGACACCTGCTAGTCTGATTTGGCACTCCCTATTTATTGGATCAGAAGACATACTGGATAACCATGCTAAGCAATTGCTTTACTTTTTGCAGGTACTTTAAAATCACTTTATCATAAGAAGAATTATTTCCAAAGTTCTGTGTACAGTGAAATTCTTTGTCTTAAGGATATGGAAGAATTTTTTTCCTTTTTTTTTCATCAGAGGATACAGTTAGATTGGTCAAAGAAGCATTCAGCTTCAAAATTTCAAAGCCGACTTTTACACTGGACATTACACCACATAATACATTACTTGTTGTAGTCTCTCAACAAAAATGACAGAAATACCTGCATTTGCTATAATTTACAGCCAGAGAATTCAATATTGTCTATTTTTAAACAAGAAATAACACACATCTCACTTTGTAAGAAATAAACTTTTTTTTTTTTAATATGAAATGGTGGTCAATTCTAGCAGACAGGGTTTAACAGCAAATAAAATTTAGGGCACGTTGACAAAAGTTTCAATTTAGGTACCAGTTTTTCCTTCCTTTTTAAACCAAACCAAACCTTAGTTCTAATATTTTGATATAAAGATTAAAGAGCAGCTGCAAGTCTAGGGGCAACAGATTTGGTGATTCCAAAGTATGGGTTAGGGAAATATCTTATCTATTAGCTCAATGCTTTGAAGTGACAAAGGATTCAACAGTGGGAACAAAGCAAGGTCCTTACCGTGTGATTTACTGATTGTTATTGCCTATTACACTAAAATACATTCGGAAGGACTTTTGAATATTGTAACTTTGTATTTCTGTTTTACCTGATGGGAGCTTTATCATCATGTGAGTTTCCTCAAAAACACTTAATGTCCTAAAGTAATAATTTTCATGTCATAGTCTCTGGATGCCAGAAGTCTGTTGTGGGTGACAAGGACCCTCTGCCCTGTCCACTAGGATTCTCAGGGAGAGTGTTTGATGACATTAGATAAGAGTTTGCAGAAGACCAGCAGGAATTAATTAGGATTGCCCAGACTTTTCAGTCATCTGTTGGAAAGCAGTGTTCTAGAAATCTATTTAATTAACTGAAGGTTTCTAAATACAACAAAAAAACCCCTCGTGGGAATTAGTCATAAAAAAGGACAACAAACATCTAATAAAATTCAGTTTATAGCTGTTAGTCATATTTTGATTCCATTCAGAAACAAGACAGAAGACAGGACAGCTGTATTGATTGAAAAGGTAATATCCTCATGTTAGATATACTGCTTTCTTTCTGTATCTTTCAGCATAATCCAAATTACTTTATTACTATCAAGTAAAATTTTCTTTTCTTGTGAGAGTACTGTTTACTTATCCTCTTTGCCATTTTTCAGATCTCCTAGACTGAAAAAATCCTGAACCTCTGAGGGACCAGTATCTCATCTGTATTATCACTCCGGTATCTTTTTTGCTGGTTTAACTAAGTGTGACGCAGTGGGAGATTAGATGTAATTAGAGAAACCAACAAAGTCTTTTACAGCCTAGGGATGATTTATGCACATCACTTCCTTTGACTCCTCTGCCATTTTCATGAAATTCACAATTTTACTATTTCCAAATATTTCCAACTTTCAGATGAGAAGGTCTTATTAAGAATCCAGTTGTGTAGGCATGTAAAAAGTCTCAAGACAAATTTCCATCTTCTAGTTTTTGACTGACTCAGCTGGCCACTTCAGTTCTGCATACCTAGGCCCTCACCAATAAGGCCAGTCGATAATTAATGGAAATTCACTGTGCATATTAAAAATTAAGTCATATTAGCAAGGTCTTTTTAATTGAAATACCAACATGTGAGGTGATGACAACTTAATGGCACTTGAAACTCTATGAACCAAAGAAAAGAAAAATTCAGAAATAGATGACTGTGTGTGAGGTGCTGTCAGACGGAAAAATAAGTGTGTGATGCCTTCCTTACATTTGATTAGAGGAAAATTAAAGCACATAAAAGAGACCTTCAGAATATATTGTGCTCTTAATTAATGTGTTGTTGAGATGGGCAATGTGCAGAAAAGTGAGTATCCTAACCCACTTGAAAGAGTGGCATTTAAGTTGCACTGGAACAAACCTACTGGACTTGTATGCAGATTGTAGATGTTCAGGCACGCAGCAGAAAGCCAGGTGAGTTCAGCTCCTTGGAAGGCTGCTGTGGTCTGGTCCCAGGTAACTACTGGGAAAATGGCTAGGTGGACTAAATGTATAAACTCCCCAACGAACAAACCCCAACACAGGGAAGCTCCAAGGTTAAATTTCTTGGGAGGATGTTAAGACAAAACATATTGGATTGAGCAGTATCTTATCACTTTTTAGTATCGACCAAATCAATATCTAGAAGCAATGGGTGGATTTGCGAATCCAAATAATTTCTTTCAATTTGAATTTATGTCTAAAGCAAGAACTCCTTCTATTTTTAGTCCTGAATACTTTTTTTATAGTGTGAGCAAACAAAAGTAGAGTCTAGCAAGGGTCATTAAAAAAATCTGTGGAAACTTTTTTTTCCTTGAAAGCAGTAGTACACTTATTAACACACTAAGCTACATTCCAAGTACTTCCCTTGGTAGTAATATAGAATTAACCTGAAAAAACCTGTTGGTTTTGACAGAAATTGTACGTACAAAATAAAAATCCACTTTCAGTAAGCTGTGCCCTTCAGGGCTGTATTTAATTGACTTCAGGACAGAGAGCAGGGTTATCTCTCTCATCTCATAGACCAGCTGTAGTGCTGCTTCCAGCAATGAAACATTTCAACCTTCAGGAGAGAAATCCTTCAGTAAAAGAGTGCTGTTAAATGCTCTTGGTAATATTGTGAACAGGATTGTCACTGAATGCCCCATATGACATTGGAATTCTGGCACTGAAGAATAACAGCGTGAACTAAATTACTTTCACTCCTATCCAGGATATCAGAAAGATCTGTAGTAGTTGCCCTTGGGCAAAGGGCAAAAAAGAAAAAGGGCATTTGATCTTAATAATGACTTGCTAATTCTCATTAATGAGTGGGATATCCTTTGTGAATTATAAAAGGAATAATGAAATGAAAGAAAAATGTATTGATAAAAAGCAATTAGAATAAATCCCAAAGAAGACCAACTTATGAGAATATTGAAGTTGGTTTAAGCTTGAGTTTCTAGAGCAATCATGTAAGTATTTTAAATTACTTCACTTTTCTCCCCAGGTTCTAGATTTGTAGATGGCCATGGGATAGTTAATGAGGTCATGCTGTATTCTCTTTTTTTATTATTTTTATTTGAAATGTCCATAGCTGTAGCAGTTTGTCAAATACTTTGAGAAACTATTATTGCTTTTTTCTTTTAAAGAGCTGATACAGGAATAATTAAAGAATTTCCAGAAAGCCATTTGGATTTTCTTCTGAATGATTTAAATAGTGGGTAAATCGAACAAGTAATTTTTAGCCACATCCCATGCTACCGGAGTTTGTGCCCACAGCTGCAGACATACACACATTTGTAAATGTTTACAGCAATACTTTCCTCTTATGGTTCACATTTCTTTAAAGTTTCTTCAAACAATTTCGGATCCTGCTAATTTTATATTTCCTAATAATCACCCATAAATATTAAACTATATAAAACACCTCCTAAATGTTAGAACATTAAAAAAAAAAAAAAGTTATCTGATAACTAGTGAGAAATAGCCAGCTCTACAAGAATCAGGAGTAGCTAGCATTGTAGTGTAAATAACTTTGCCAAACAGATTTGTAAAAACCTGAAGTACTACTTTTTTCTTTTTCTGTGTAGTTGAATTGGACCATGGTTGTGGTTTAGCTCTGGCAGCAAGCCAGCCCCACGCAGCCTGTTGCTCGTTGGAAAGGCAAGAGTGAGGAAACTCATGGGTTGCAATTAAGAAAGTTTAGTAGGTGAAGTTGCATCTGCACATGCAAGCAAAGCAAAAGAAGGAATTCATTGCCCACTTTCCATGGGCAGGCAGTATTCAGCCAACCCCAGGATAGCAGGGCCCCATCATTTGTAACGGTGATGGAATAAAAACACTGGAAGACAAACACCAGCACTCGTCCTTCTGCTTTATCTTTCTTTCCCAAACTTCTGCTGCTGAGCATGATGTCACATGGTATTGGATATTCCTTTTCTCAGTTGGGATCAGCTCTCCTGGCTGTGCCTCCTCCCACGCCTCTACTTGCTAAGCCCCAGCCTACTTGTCTGGAGAAACAGAGTGAAAAACAGAGAAGAACTCAATGTTATAAAAGATAGTAAAATAAAATATAAGAAATAGCAAATATAAAAAGTATAACAAATCTGAAAAAAAAATTATATGGTTGAAAATATGTTGCTAAAAATCCCCTGTATCCCTAACGTTACATTTTGAAATCCTAGTTTTCAGCTCTAATCTCTTCTCTTGCTATTACTACCCTAATATCAAATCAGAAATATCCTGGCCATTTCAAAAATAAATCCTTGCAAATGTCTAATTTAATAATGTTGAAAAATTACATTCATTTTTTTAAAAATTCTCATTTAAAACCAAAGTAAGTATATTTTGGAATTGGTCTAAATTGGGAAATAATTTGCACTACACTTCAGTCTGGTTAAGCCAATTAAGTATTTTTTTGAGCAGTCAGAAATTTCTGCTATTCACTTAGGCATGTCTCAGTCAAAAGGGATTCACAAAATTGTGGATGTTAGCTGTGATATTGTACTCTTGGTAAGTATTTATGTCTGTCATATTAATTTGCATTTTACGTCAGTGAGGGCAGACATAAGATATACACAGAATACTTAGTTATCAGGAGCTTATTTACCAAGAAAGGCTAACATAATATCTTTAAGTCGTTCCAGTCTAGCAAATAAATTCTTAAAGATTGTGCTGATGACTGCAAAATCACGATCTATAATGTGGAAAATAAGAGAATCACAAGGTTAGTTCCAGATCCCATCTGGGTGGATACATACTGTATTTAATGTTTATGAGGGACTAAATGTATTAAAATGTTAAAAGCTCCTTTTTTAAAGTGCTGCTCATCTATTTCAAGGAAGCTTTGAAACTATTGTGAATGACAATTAATAGTAGAAATAGTAGAAAATAAAAAACTTCACAGTTTTAGGTTTTGCAAATAAACTAATCTTTTTCATTTTCTTTTAAAGGTAGCTAATTTAGAAGCTCTTCAGTGGTGGAATTCATTGGTACCTCTTAGGCATAAATTATTTGAAAACTTTTAAGAGATTTGTTTTATTTGCATTGTTTTCTTCTAACACGAGTATTTAAGATAAGGCAGATTTCAAGCCACATTCATCTGGCTAGGCAAATAAAGCTTATATGTATGTTTTCTTTAGAATATCTTAATTAATTATGCCCATGTATTGAGCTTTTGGTGAGATACCCTTCCTTCTCGGACCAGGGTAAGCGAGCAGAGGGGGCTGCTGTTCTGCTAAGTTCTTTATTTCATAGTCTCATAGCTTTCTTGGAGGCAGAGTTCAAGGAGGTTACATGATAAGTCCAAGCAGGAACAGCAGGCAAACAGCAGGCAGAAAACAGCTTCTTCTTCTAATTCTAGTTCCTAATTCCTGTTCTAATTCTTTCTTACAGAAGTGTAGATTATATTTGTTAATTGACCAATAAGATCAACACATGATTCTAGTTTTTCTTTACTTAATCTATCCTGGTCTAATACTAACATTCGTAAATCTTACACAAGTATTACATAGGTATTACACAGATTGGTGTAAAGAGTTTCTATCAGCTCTTATTGTTTATATGAACACTCTGTCTAAAAAATGTGAACAATATAATTCCATGTTTGTCTAAAGTAAAGAAATTCTGTGAAAAGGTAACACTGCTACAGTAAAAACTGTGTTTAAAATTTCTTTGCTGGGGCTTTTAAATGCTTAAAGCACTTAACATATATTTCTACTAAAAGTTAAAAATCTATATTTCCATTTCACTTTGGTGTGACTTCATGTATCTCAGCTTATCCAAAGGTTTTAATTCAACTCCTGTGCTTTGGCTTTCCCCTGGGCCTGAGTCCAGAGGAGCTTTCACTGCAACACCCATGGAGAAAAAAGAACCATCTGAAAAATAGTTAATGAAAAGCTGCAGATTCTAAATCTTCGCAGAGTTCTGTAGTAGCTGTATTATAAAAAACAATATTAATCCGCTCAAGGTAAATTTATGTGCTATTTATTTGTAAGTCAGCAAACATCCATAACAACCTGGTAGATATTTTTAAAAGAGATTTCAAGATTTAATCACATTTCGAATTTGATAATGCTGCCATTTAGCTTATCAAAATGATATATTAAAATCCTCTTACTGCTGCTTACATCATAAACATTAAAAAAAACAAACAAACAAAAAAACCCCAACCAAACAAAAAAGCCCCAAAAACAAAACCCCAAAACCAAAACCAACTGTGAGGAAAAAAAAAGTATTTCTGGATTTAGTATTTCTAGAATTGTATGTAGATTATTGCAAAAAGGTCGAATTTGAACCACTGTTCCAGCTGTGGATGCAGAGGGATAGAATGATACTAATTTGTTCATCTACTCTTTGAAAGACCACACCTGTTTTTTACAAATGAGCAAGACTGAATAATTTAAGGGGAAGAGAAAATTAGGGCAGGACTTCATGTGAATACAAAAAGTATTCCTGGCAATAGAGAGCGAGACCTAAACTGGCATCTCATGTATACTCAAAAGTCTACCAATCCCTTCTTCACTCAACAAGTTCCTGCACTCAGAGCACCTAACTGTAACCCCCTGGTCTTGTGTAGCAAAAAAAATTCTGAGCATTTCTTACCTATATCAGGTGTGATCAAATGTCTATTGAGCTCCCAAGTTAGTACTGATTCTTCCCTGGATCAGTGTAGCTTAATAATTTTACTGTCAGGTTATCTGCTTTTCAGAAGCTCACTCTAATACTTCTCAAGTTCTCCTGGAAGCTACATTCTCTGAAAAACTGGTCCTGCAGTACCAGGTTTGACATTCAGTACCATAATTCCTAACTCCTTGCCAAATCACTTCCTGCTGAATAATATCCATTGGTGGTCTGCCCAAAGTCTTTACAGCAGCCCTAAGTCTAACTAAACCCATCCTATCTTCATGCTCAATTCCTTGCTGCAGGAGCAGTGCCTGCCTGCATACGAGGACCTTTCTCCATATTACAATGCTGCAATCCAAGGTCTAAATCATTTCTTACAACCTCAGACAACCATGGCCAATTTTTAACAGCCCTGAATAATAGAATGCATTTACATGGAAACTGGAAATATGGCCAGAACTGAGAATCTTTCTGGAAGCCAACAGCACATCATTTTCTTGCTCTACAGAGAAGCACCATTAATAGTCACAGGAGTCCAACATCAACACGACGTTAAATTTTCGTTAATTGAATGCAGCGCCAAATAGTCACAGCAGTGTGTTTGATCGCGCAAACACAGAGTTTTGAATGGATTCTCAAGGCTGGCATACCCACTGCTTCTTGAGTAAAGTATCATCTTGATCAAAATTTACAGTCAAAAAAAGAGCTCCCCTGTGTTTCATTTGAAGTAAAAACTAAAGTTAATTTGTATTGTAGGTTGTCTATGAGTCAGGTCAGACACCATAAGCCACTTGATTAACAATGGATGTTGTTTTTGGCATACATTCTATTACACTCTGCTAAATATAGAACGTAGAGAATAATTCTGATTGCAGTACTTCAAAAAACTGTTAAAACAACCTGGTTTTTTTCTTTTCTTACACTCCCCTTGTGCCATATTATATTGAACCTTGGTTATTAAAGTCCCCAAATAAGTTGCTGTCTGAGCATTTAGAGCTTTTTTTAATCTTTTGAGCATTTGCTAATCTACTTCTTTGGCACAAAGAACCCGTAAGAACTGAGAAGCCTCAAGGAAGCTCTGACTGAAGTCTCAAGCTGAAAAGAACTGTTCTTCACAAATATTCCCACTCTTCTTGGAGTTCTTCTGCATACCATTAATCAAAGATAGAATTTGATCAGCCCTTAGGATGGACTAATAGCAACCATCAAATACCAATAACTGAAAGCACAGGCAGTCTAGTTTCTTCTGATGCTTTATGGCAGCAAGTCTTGAGATAAGGTAAATATTTGCACACTGAATTTCTACAAGTTTATAACAGAAAGAGCATGGCTTGGATGCAGAATGAACAAAATACATGTGTTTAGTCATCAGAAGGAACAGCACAAAAAGGTTTTAAAAGGTAGCCTGCACTGGAAGGAAAGGGCACCCTTCCCCAGGCACTGTTCTCTTGGGAAGTACTGAGGATGATGTTGCTTATGACAAGATGAAAAGGCCTGCATTCTGAAAAGGTCACAGCACAGATGACTTCCTAGCTGAAGACCACTACCCTCACACAAGGAAGAAGGAAACTAGGTTGCTGCATGTAGTACACACCATCCTGTTTTTCTCCTTGCTCAAAAGAACAGACTATGCACCCACAGGGGACTAAAAGCATGCAATAGGCATCAACTTACTCAAAGATTTATGAAAGCATAAATAGGCAAGATTCTGAGATGGTGACTTCTAACCGGTGCAAGAGAATTGTCCAGAAACCTGTTTGTCATCTCCTATCAAGAAAGAATGCTTTTCATATTGCATACAAACATGTGAGTGAGAGAGTGTGCATGTATAAAATCCCTTGCTTGAAGAATGTGTAAATAAATATCCTGCACTTCACTAATTTCCCTACCATGCCATTGCAGTGTAGAGCCATATTATCAAACTAACCGGGTCATATATTTAAAGACACTATTTCTCCAAGTGATTATAGCCTAGTTCTCATGTTTATTCTCACAATAAAGGAAAGAAGATGTTGTTGCAAGGCTATGTAAAAAATTACCTTAATTAAAATAAACAATTTAAAGGCTTTCAGTCATTTTCTTGCCTTAGTTTCAAATACTGAATTATTTATGTTTATTGTAAATATCCTTTGGTCATATGGAACTTTTAATGTTACCAAGTAAATATTTCACATTTGGTCCATTTTCTTTAGGTAAAAAATCACCACTTATCTCTGTGCAACTGTATCTTCCAGAAATCCAATTACTTCACTCAAGTTTTGGTGCAGCTGTACTCACTTCAGCACTCAAATTCACAAATATTAGCAAGAAAACAGTACAATGAATGAAGTAAATTCTCACTTGCGTAATTTCCCTGAAAAGTAGTAATCAAAGTTAACCTTCTCAGTTGGATGTGGCAGAAGTTCAATGATAAGAGAAATTCTGCTGCTTTAGGAAGTTTGCAGGGTTTGTGGACCCAATATTCATCATAGCTCTTCAAGAAAGGCAAATAGTAGCATTTAGACATCAGCATTTCAAAAACATCCCTAGGCAAAGAAAAAGAGGTCGACAGTTCCATTGCCTTTATGCTTCTTTAATGAATAACTGAGAAATATTTCATGCCACAGAGAATGAATGCTTTTAATAGGTTAATATGCTAAAGTTATATGAAAAAGAAGGTAACAGTCCATCAAACAATAAAATATGAAGTATTCATCAAGTGTACCACCACATAAGGTAAAGCCAGTAAAACCTACAAGTCAGTTTTGTGTGTGAGCATTGTCACATGCACACACTGCTTGCTATACAGGAAAGTGATCAGCCTAAGACCCGAACCAAGATCCATTACTGATCAGGATGCTCTTATATTCCTGTGTAATTTTTTCTGTTACTTAAATATAGATTGGAAATAAAAATGTGTTAGCTTTTAGATGCTGAAAAAAAGTCTGATTTCTAAAACTCTGAAAATTTTCAAAATACAAAACCAGTTGTAACCCGGTAAGTTTTTGTGCAAAACAGTTGTTTGCATTACCTAGGAAATATTCAGAAAGTAAAAACATTAGAATTAAACTGGGACTACTCTGTGAATGAGTTCATAGCTATTGCCTCATTTACTGGTGCTTAAATTATTGAATGTTTAGTCTTTCAGACTATAAATCATGAAACAAGGGGCTAGATTTAAAATAGATCCGTTCCATTAAATCTAATACCCTGAAACTGCTTTTCTGCCTAAAAAAAAAAGCCAGGCTTCTACAACTCAACATATTATCACCTTCATCAAGGATAGAAGTTGAGTTCAAAAAGGCAGGACGGAAAGAGATGGAGAACTGTTCTAAAAAAGCAGCTGAAACTATGTAGGGACAAATGTAAGATTCCACACTTAGTCAGGAATCACAAGCTCCAGAGTCACTCGGGACACAAAATATTGGAATATTAAAACATGTTAATCCTTCTCCTGCTTCGAGCCTGATGAAATCTCAACTGGAAAAAATACTTTTAATTTTGAAAAAATTTATTTGCAATAGATTAAAAAAAGGGGAGCAAATTATCCCCAAATTACCCACTGTGGAAAATGTAAATAGTGACCATTATGTAACACTTTAAAAATAAAAACATAACCAGACAACAAGATAGATTTTTGGTGAAGCTTCAGAGCTTCATTTGCAAACTGTTTTCATCACTTAAAGTAATTTCTGCTTGAAAGCAATTTCTGCTTTGGGAATAATTTACATGCTTCTCCTTTGCTTGACTATTCTCAGAATAAAAAAGGTTTTCCTTCTATCCAGTGTGAAATCCTTATCTTGTTTCAAGTCATACTTCTTGTCTCTTATACTCCCACCAGATCATCATTTGTAAGTTTTGCAGGCTGCCATTAGGTTTCCCTGAATTCTTCTCCAGATCTGGTCCCTCAGCCTCTCCTCAAAAGTCAGGTGCTGCAATAACAGTGACCTCTGTTGCATGTCCTTCCTGAAATACATGGCTGAAGATGGGAGAAGCAAGGCCACAGTCCTAGATGTGGTGTCCCAAATGCCAGGCAGATGGGCTTAATCTCCTCTCTTGATGTACTGGCTCTGTTCCTGTGAGTACTGCCTGGGATATTGCTGGAGAACTGTAGTAAGGGCCCTTTTCAAAGGCTTGGAAAGCATATAATATATATATATATTATATTTAGATGTAAGAATATAATATATTCTTACATCTAAATATTTGAAATGTCTACGTATCTACATATACAAAACTAATACTAAATTTAAAACTCCTAGTACTTTTCCTTACTTTCTAGCATATCAAAATCAGAGTTCCATATAATTAATATTAAAACAAGCATATTAAATGCCAGAGGCATATATGCAGATAGACACTGAATATCAGGAAACAAAATGTCACAGTGAGAAGTTATGAGTTTTGTTGAAAGTAGAAGCATGAGACTGTTTATCAAGTCACTTGATCAGGCTTGTGTGAGGTAAATAAAAAGCAGACTGAGTTACATCACACTGGAGAAGTCATGCTGCTACATGGAAGTATTTTCTCTGTAGGAGGGCCCTTTTGATGCCTGGAGTGTAGAGCTGGAGTCTCTTTACCACTTTGAAACACTTCATGCTACACACACTTGGTTATGGGATGGGTGCCTAGGTACACAAATACTGTCCAGCAGATGATGATTGGGAAACAGAAATCACTGGATACTTGCCTTGCAAATGTGAGATGCTGGTGCACAGAAAATGGAGGGAAGAGGTGGAATCAAAAGGAAGTGAAAGGCAGTAACCAATATGAGAGAAATTTAATCAATGTTATTGAACCACCTTTGTGCCCAACAGGAAAACTGAGACAAAAAGCAGAAGCTGGAAGCACAAAATTAGACTGAAGATGAAAAATAATTTAGGTTGCATGTATCACTTATAACTTGCAGTGGAGTGAGAGGTTCCAGTTTGCAGGGAGAGGTTCCAAAATTTGGGAGGAAGAAAACATCAATCTTGTTATCAGGATGTGCAAGAAAGAGGATGTGGTGAACTATAACCTTATCAGCTCTCATGTTGATCTTTGAGAATGTGATAGAGCAAATCTTTCTGAAGACCCTTTCCAAACACATTAAGGACAAGAATATCATCAGGAATCAGCAACATGGATTAACCATAATGAAATTTTTCTTAATCCACCTGATGTGCCTGACTTGGTTGTTAAGGGGAGGGTAGTAGTTTTTATACCATTAGGTAAGGCTTTCAACATTGTCTCCTGCAGCATCCTCTGAGAGAGATGAATGAATGAACAGGAGTGGACTGAAAACTGGCTGAACTGCTGGACTCCAGGAGGAAGTCTGTCACTATTGATGTGTTCCAGAGGCTGAAACAGAGTCCTATACCTTTTAAAATTCTTTTTAATGACCTAGAGTATGGGGTAGAGTGTACACTCGGCAAGTTTGTAAGTTATACTAAACTGGAAGGAGTGACAGATCCAGCAGAAAATAGCTGTCATTCAGAGGCACCTTGACAGCTTGTAGAATTAGGCGGGGAGGAATCTCATGAAGTTCAATGCAGGGAAATGCCAAGTCTTGCACGTGGACAGGAATAATCCTGGGTGCCAGCATCCAGTGGGGGCTACACAGTTGAGTTCTTAAGTTCAGCATATCCCTATTCACTACCACCCAGAGAAGTCTTGTTTGTATTTTTCTGTAAGTAAAATGTGTAAAAACCAGGTCACTAAATTTAAGAATGATTTTAAGGGCCAAGTTGAACTTTCAAATACGAAAATTCATTTGTGTGCAGCATGGATGAAAGTTAGACTTAGAGATCATAAAAAAAGATACACTTATTTTCCATCAAAGCACCATCACCAAAATCAAAAATATTTAGGAGATAGTCAATCTTAAAAACTGAACTTTATAAAAAGACCAATCCTAGTGAATGTCTTAACACTTTGGAATTAACTCTTTCATTCCTCTAATTTTGACACACATATTCTCTAAAAAGCTTCAAAAAGAAAATTTTGTGAAAGATATATTTGAAAATGTTCTTTGCCAAGTGTACTGGTTTTGCATGACAAGGCTTATGGTAGTGAGAGGCTGCAGTAGAAGAGGCTTCTGTGAGAAGCTGCCAGAAGGTTCCCTCATGTCCGACAGAGACAATGCCAGCTGGCTCCAAGATGGATCTGCTGCTGGCTAAAGCTGAGCCCATCAGCAGTGGTTGTAGCATAAACTGGCAAAACATATTTAAGAAGGGGAAAAAACCTGCTCAGGATCAATTGAAGCCAGATAGAGAAGTGGGAATATGTGGGAAAAAGAAATCTGCAGACACCAAGGTCAGTGAAGAAGGAGGAGGGTGTGGTTCTCCAGATGTCGGAGCAGAGATTCCCCTGGAGCCTGTGAGGAAGAACCTGATGAGGGAAGCTGTCCTTCGGCAGCCCAAGGTGGAGCACAGATCCACCTGCAGCTAAGGCTGGAGCAGGTGGATGCCCAAAGGAGCCTCTGACCCTATGGGAAGTCTGTGCTGGAGCAGGCTACTGGCAGAACCTGTGACCCCATAGAACCCTACCTGGAGCAGCTTGTTCCTGAAAGGACTGCACCCCCTGGAAGGGACCGACACTGGAACAGTTTGTGAAGAATTGCATCCTGTGTGAAGGACTCATGTTGGAGATGTCTCCTGTGGGAGGGACCACATGTTGGAGCAGGGGAACAATGTGAGGCATCCTAGTCTTGAGGAAACAGGAGCACCAGAGACAACGTGTGGCAAACTGACCACAGCCCCCATTCCCTGTACCCCTGCATTGCTGTGGGGGCCAGAAGGTAGAGCAAATGGGGAATGAAGTTGAGTCCAGGAAGAAGGGAGGTATAGAAGGTGTTTTAAGATTTAGTTTGATTTGTCATTACCCCCAGCAATTATTTCTTATTACTCTGATTTGATCAGTAATAAATTGAAATTATTTCCCCAAGTCAAGTCTGTTTTTGCCTGTGATGGTAATTGGTGAGTGATCTCTTCCTGCCCGTATCTCAAGCCAGTAGCTTTTTGCTGTATTTTCTCTCCCTTGTCCAGCTAAGGAGGGGAGCGATAGAGCAGCTTTGGTGGGCACCTGGAATGCATCCAGGGTCAATCCACTACACCAAGTTTCAGATGTGTTCATGCCATGTTATCACACCATGTAGCAGGAAGCAGAGTATTAATTTTGGTAATTAATCATGTAATTCAGCTTTCAAAACTCACCAGTAATATCCCTATTGGTTACATGTGACTATTAGGCTCTTTTTATACCCTACAGAAGTATCTCAGGCAAAATAGCTGAACTCAAGTCCTTTCTCTAGAATACCTTTCACAGAGTGCAGGCTAAGGTTTGATCCAGTTTCCCTGGTGCTTTCGGGGCTCCCAGGTTGCTAGCAGAGCTCCTGTTTGAGCTAGGTAAGGCAAAGGTAAAATACCCACCAAATATTGCTCAAATATTCCTAAAAAATGTTGTGGCCCTAATTGGGAGACTATTGTACATTGAGGAGTTAGTGCTCCCCAAACAGCTGTTCTGAGTGGGTGCTGGGCCATGCTCAGTTGTACCACACATATTACTTAGCCTCAAGGACTGTGCTGTGCTACACACATTGATGAAGGATAACTTCAGTTCCAAACATGTTTTTGTAAGTACATCCTCTTGAAGAAAATGCTAAAAAACCTTTAAAGATAACAATAGCAGCAAACCTCACCATAAACAGGAATTTTGTGCAGAATGCCATTCCCTAACATGAGAGGCCTGTGTGGTTGTTCCAGGCTTTCATCATCAAGGATGTAATATTTTCCAACTTAATATCACCTTTTCTGGACTATCAGTATGCGGCTTTATTGATAGGATCCAAAAAGAACCAGCACCACCTGGTATAAAACAATAAATAAAACTGGTAAGCTTGTGCTAAAAATGCTAAAAATTGCTTAAAGCTCTCCTCTTCCTTTATTCTATTTCCAACACCATTGTCCCTGGAGATCCCAGTCCCAGGATGCTACTAATTGCTAATGTAGTATCTTTCAGTATAAGATTTTCTATATCACTGCAAGTTGATACCTTTAGTCATGACCTGATGCTAAAAAGACAAAATCTTTAGTTCTACATGACCTTGTTATGACAGTGAAATTCAGAATTGCAACTGATAGTATTATACAGGAACTAAGTCCCATTGTGCATGCTTTAAGAGCAAAAAATTCCTCACAGCATGTTACTATTTCTTTATGTACATGTCATGTTCCTCTTTGGATTCACACAAACGCATTTATATCTACATAAGTAATAATTTCATTACCTGAATTCTTAGTTCTCTATTTTGTTGACATCCCAGGGCTTCTCTAGACATGCGTTTAGTTTCTAACATTTCATGAAGTTTTTCATTGCTAATATGATACTAGATATTTTTTCAAAATCGTTCTGAATATCTAGTTAAATCCTTTTCCTTTTTAATGTAGTGCAGCACTTCCAAAGAGAGGTAAAACAAATTAACAAACACCCCACACATCTCAGTTTATTTCCCAGATTATTACAGAATAAACAGTTCAGCAAATTTACAGATAGTTTAATCCTTAACATACCTCTAAAGCTATAAGGATAACACAGATAGGATGAGGTATACAAACAGGGAATTAAAGTATGGGAAAAAATAAATGGCTCAAGAAAAACACACATACAAAGCAATTATCCATTTGTTTTTGAAAGGGAAATCTTCAAGCAAGAAGCACTGTTTAGAGATGAAAAACATTCCTGCAGACTATGAAAGTTCCAGCAGACAGCGCTTTTCAGGTTTTTGTTTGTTTGTTTGGGAGTATTTATAGTCTAGAAAGATCTCCCTTACCTATTCCTACTGGTTCAAAAATTGTGAAAGGAGAAAGCTAGAAACACATGGGCTGTAGGATGGACCAGAATTGCAGCTTTGATTATGCTATTAATTATCACGGATATTGTGAGATCCCTATGGGTGTTATTCAATGCTTATTGCTCTGTTGCTTGCCCTCATGTAGTTTTAATCTAGAGTTCTTTTTTGCACTGAAAATATTACACAGATGAGAGAATTTCTCTACTTTTCTATTCTTACTTTTTTATCTCTTGTTTCATATAGATTAAATACACTGCCATTGTAAATTTCTTTTCTCTTAATAGTTTGGCTATCCAATTATTAACAGAATCAACAGTAATTATGGAACATTTCAGCAAAAAAAAAGCAGGATAAGAATGTTTAGGTTCATAATGTTATTAACGACACTGATAGTAGAAGTAATGAAGGGTTTATGGTTTTAGACAATCCAATAAAACTCATGAGACTAACATTTAATTAAAGCCTTGTAAAGCAAATGTTCTCTCTTCTTTCAATGTCTACCTTGAAAATGTTTTAAGTCAACAGATACAATACTGGTATGTAATATATCAGATATATGTAGAGAAAAGAGATTCATCCTGGCATATGGGGCTTCAGATCACACCAGCAAAATCCACTTTGCAATCTTTTTTCCTCAACCAAATTTGTCAAGTATCAGCTGAAAAATAGAGGGTTGTTGAAAATGTAAATACAGAAAATAAAACCCTGAGACTCAAAAACTAAAAATTCAGAGTAACCTTGCAAAAATATCAACTTTCCTTATCAATTTCTGCCACAATTATGTACAATTCTGTATAAAATACATATTTCTTTTACTTGATGCTGGTGAAACTCAAATCGTACTCAGGCAGGGCAGCATATTCCCATGATTCTCTGATGTACTATAGCTTTACTGTATAGTTGGATAACATATCCTCTCCTGAGAGCTTAGTCGGTTTATTATTTGTTTTATTATTTATTATATGTTTATTATTTGTGTTATTATTTTCTGACTTAGATGGTCCCAGAAGCAACTAGTAGCCTTTCTGGTTAAATTACCCAGGTTATTTTCTGAATGTCACTGTATCTAGAGCCAGTTAGCACAGGTTCCTGGGTCACTTCTGTTACAAGGATGTGAAACAGTGATGTTTACTTTCTTTTCCACTCATACTTAAAATATCAAAACAGTTATAGTGGTTTTGGCTGCAGTAGAGTTGATTTTCTTCACAGTGGCTATGGGGCTATATTTTGGATTTGTGCTGAACACAGTGTTGATAATATAGAGATGTTTTTGTTGTTGCTGAGCAGGGCTTACACAGAGCCAAGGCCTTTTCTGCTTTTTGCACTGCCATGCTGGCAAGGAAACTGGGGGTGCTTGGGAGGTTGGGAGGAGGGGACACAGCTGAGACAGGTGATACCAACCGAGCAAAGGGATATTCCAGACCATATGATGTCATACTCTGTATATAAAGTGGGAGGAAGAAGAAAGAAGGGGGAGAATGTTTGGAGTGATGACCTTTGTCTTCCCAAATCACTGTTATGCCTGATGGGGTCCTGCTCTCTTGGAGATGGCTGAGCACCTGTTCAGCCATGGGAAGGAGCGAATTAATTCCTTGTTTTGCTTTGCTTGTGATTGTGACTTTTGCTTTTCCTTTTAAACTGTCCTTATCTCAACCCACAATTTTTTTTACTTTTTGCCTTTTTGATTCTTTTCCCTCTCCCACTGGTGAGGGAGTGGGCAAGCAGCTGTGTGGGGCTTGGTTACTGGCTGGGCTTAAACCATGACAGAAGGGGAGATGCAATCCAGAGGAAAATGACACATCTGCCCTTAACAATTACCTGGGTTTCTCTTGTTTTCCCAGCATATGTGAACATCACCTGATGACATAGAGCTGGGTGGTGTAGTCAGGGTCTCATTTTATCTGATATCCTTTCGGGAAGGGTTTATTCTGTGATATTTTAAATCTTAGGTCAGTTCTTCACATTTGTATAAATAGGGTTTTTTCATGATTGAAGAGAATATATATATATTTGCAATACCTTCATCTGTTTTCAAACACATTTTTGTGACTTAATGAGATTTTGAAGTCTGTATACCATGTACTATGTGCAGTTGCTTATATGATTAAATATACAATTATCCTACAGGACATCAAAAGCTTCAACAGTTAAATGGAGTTGAGTCAAAATATATGTACAGTTACAGTTTGAACAATTATTTTTGAGATAAATACTTTTTTAAAATAGTAATTTATCTTTCTTCTGAATTAGATCAATATGGTATTCATTTTACCATGCTTGGCAGTAAAATACATAAAAGTATCCAGCTGGTATTATTTCAGTTTGGCTTTGAGGTCAGCTGGGTTTTTTTCCTTTACATTTTTAATCCCAGTAAATCAGTCTTATTCAGAGCCTGCACTGTCCCCACTTATGAAAAGGACTGCTAAGGACTGCCACTTGAATAATGTATAATTTATTATGTGATATTCTCCTGCTTTATATTTAAACAATAGAAAGTTTTAAAACATCTCCTGCATGCTTTTATCAGTACAAGTTAAAGTGGTTCCCTGAAGTTTGCTTTGTTAGGCTGTGAATATTTCCTCTATTTTTTCCCTGTTGCTCTGTAGGTCTCATAAACCCCAAAGCCTTCTAGTTATGTTTTTTCCTCTCCTGTTTTCAGGTTCTTAATGTAAAAAGGTCAAGCGTCAGTAATGCATTGATATTACTAGAAGAGTTACTTTCCTGGTGTGCAATATTTTATTAGAAAACTAATGTATGTCCAATTTTATGCAGATGAAAAAATACAAGAGTCAGCAACAGGATCCTGATAGCTGTAGCACAGTAAACTAAACACCGGAGTACTTAAATAGTTATGTGGGATGTGCTACATCTCATTGCTTTAATTTGGGGGAGGTCAAATTTCACCAGGGAAAGAAGAATTCTCTTATATTTAATAATGTGGATTAGTAAAGAGTAATCACTTCCAAAAGGATTTGGTTGGAAATTCCCAGGCTTATTAGTTAAGAACCAAGAAGAATTAATCTCTTAGACATTCTTTCCTTAATTGAAAATTTCAACTTCTTGAAAATTACACTAAATTGTAATTTCCTGGCTGTTTGAGGTTGAGACATTAATTCAGATGCAGTGGACTGTGTTTATAAACCTAACATGCCAGTGAATATCAACTTCAACTATTTAACCATGGACAAATTGTCTATTTTTCAATACCACTTCAATATTCAGAGGGAAAATATGGACCACTCACAAACTGCTACCCCATTTGCACCACATGCCATCATAACACAGAACTATTTAATTTTCAGTGGTATCTAAAATTGGTCTAGCTCATGTGTGGTTTATAATACAGTGTTTCAGACTTACATAACTTCTGCATGATTCCAAGTTAAACAGAGTTAACTAAGTTAACTTCTCCTTACTGAGAATTCCATTAATTCCTTTTAATTTTGAAATGTATTGTCTTTGCGCATTCTGCAGACACATTTCTGTTTCAAATACAGTGTTTTTGCCATGACAACCACAATATTAATGTCCAGCATGTGCATCAAGATGACTGACTACTGACTATCCTTCACTTTGCAAGATAGTGTCTGCAGGATGTTATAAAGGGCTAATTTAGTCTGGTAAAACTTAAACACAGAAGTTAGTCAGGTACTGTACAGTGTATATATATCACATCACACTGGGGTGCAGTCCTCAGGTACCACTTCCTTTCCATTAAATGATTAGGGGTGAAAAATTTGAGAACCAGCCATCATGAGCTATTAGTTTTTGGAATGAAAGGCAAGGCAAGTGTGTGAAACTCCTGTGTGCCACCAAAGAGAAGGATCAGTCAGAATTCAGAGGTTGTTATACTTCCTGGCACAGTCTCAGTCTACCTTAATGCTTTTTAGTTTGCAGGAGGTGAGCTGCTACTCCAGCTTTCTTGCTTTGCAATACAAGCCTGAGACTTGTGCATGATTGGGCTGAGTAAGTTTACTCACATTGCAATACACTCATGGGTATGAGCACTCCCACATCCTCTAGAAAGAGAATCTTTAGACATGGTTTGATGCATGATGGACTCTGTCTATATTTGCAGGATTTCCTGCACATTATCACCTACAGGTGTAATGAGCAGCCACACTAGCTAGAGGATGGATGGATGGATGGATGGATGGATGGATGGATGGATGGAAGACACTGTACATCACTGAGACCTGTTACTTCATACTTTTCAAACAAACACATACTCTTTTTGTTTCTGCAGAAATCTCAAGCAGAAATTTACTCCACTGTGCATATCTAGTAGCCTAATTTCTCCATAGAGTGAAAAATAATGTGCCATTAAAACAAAACAAAACAAAACAAAACAAAACAAAACAAAACAAAAACCAGTGACTATCTGAGGCTTCTTCTATATACCAGGACTGAGAATTAATATATTCCCTCTCTCCCAGTTCCTCTGATTATGCACCTCTGTTTCACATGAATAGTCAATGTTATTGTTAGCAGGTTCAATTAAACAGCCTTCATTCTAATTCCTCACTGCCTTAGGCAGTCAGTCTCCACAATATTTCTCAGTTCTGAATAATAACATTTGAATGACGACATCTCAGATATAACAGAGGGAGCTACCAGGCAACAACCTGAGTTAATTTCTTTTTCAGAAGCAATCATCAATCATTCCTTTTTCTCAAAAAAAAGGAGTCACATTAACAAAGTGCACATATATCTGATATCTACAATTGATTTCCAGGAATAATCTACATTAAAAAAAAACATTTTTTAATCCTTCACAAGACCAGATATAAAAATAATTTATTTTTAAGAAAACTAATACTTTCTAGCTCTGATTTACAGTGTTTCCCTTATAATCTCATTTAACAGTTTAAATCATCACCTGACATTGAACACAAAACACGTATTCAAGGTTATGCAGAAGAACATTCTGATTAAAAATGCTAATCAAAATCTACAGAGTTATTGCTGAGGGGTAAAGGCTCACAGCTCTAACATCAGGCTGCACTTTGATAGAAATAAATAAAGTACTCACTCAGAAGGTGGCCAGACACAGTGTTTTGAAATGATATCCATAGAGTTTCAACTTGCATTAGTGACAAAGCAGGTGCTCCTGAAGCCTGCCCACAAAGCAAACTACAACATGGAATCATGCACTATGGTTTCTTCCTCATGCTGACCTTGTGTAAGAAATATTTTGTCAGCATTTGGACTGCCCATTAATTTTGAGGACAATGTTCCTACAGTATATGACCTTGTTAATTACCTAATACTTCAAACTAACTCTTACTCTAATACTACCTCAAAAGTCATCCCCTTTCTTCTGTTCTTCAACATCTTGCTGTTTGAATTAATTAAAAAAATTAGGATTTTCCCTTGTGAATGCAAAGGCTTGAATTCAAAAGGACAACTGTGGAAACCATGCTTTGTTAGTATGTGTGAACTTGTCTTTTCAAGTATCCTGCATCTCTGTCACAAAAATGAAATAAACTCCTGTTGCTTGTCCCAGTCAACATGCAAACAGTTTGGGGTCAGAAAGTCCGTAGCAGGCAGGATTATGTCAGGTGGCACAGAGACCATCACACAGATCATCTACCCATTACTGGTGCATGCCCACAGTATCAGCAAGGCCGAACAAACCTGGTGTGAAGGCACTGCACAATCTCAGCTGCACAAAGGTTAAATGGGCACACTGCTAAACCCACTGAAAAGACATGCCTTTTCCCTCCCTCTTTGCAGCCATAGGCCCCTGCAGAATTCCTACAGCAACTGAAAAGTCTTCCAGTGACACATCCTGAAGGGTGTCGTTAGACTATCAGTGAAGAATCACACATACTCCAGTTGGTTCTACCCAAAACTTGCAGCCATTTCAACAATAACTACAAGACCTGTGTTTGGACTAGGACCTGTGGTCCTGTAGAATCTCACTGCAGTGTTTGACCTGCTGATTTTGAAACAGAAAACTAGGAGGGACAGGCTGGACATCAGCATGCTCAGTGTTGTGCAAAACATCTACCTGGAGTGTCTTAGTCATCTGCCTGAGAATGCAGGCAAACTATTTCAAAAGCAGGATTCACTGCAGGACTGAGTCCTTTATCTCGTGTAAATCTTGCCTGACTTCACTACCCCCATCTAGTTACAGGCTTTTCCATCAAAATATTCATGAGGATTGCAGCAGGATTCCATCAGCCACATACCACAAAGCAGGTTTTAAAAATAGATCTGGGTTCTCTCCCACACTCTATATGGCATTAACACATTTTCTTGCTGTACATCAGTTCTTTTGATTTAAAAATAATAACAACATGCCCCCTCAAACCCCCCCCACCCCCCAAAACAACAAAAAAAAACAACCATAAAAACCACAACAAAATCAAATGGCAGAAGAAACAGACAAACTAAACCACCCTAAAATCTATTATGGGTACTCCCTCTAGATCCAGTCATATAATGTGGACCGTTTAATTCCAACCACCCCTCTCTCCATTGCCACACCATCTGCTTGGAACACAGATCATCTGATGAGGTGCAACATTCGTTCTGCTAAACCACGGCCCCTTCCCAGCTGTTCTAGCATGTTCTCCACCTACCTTCACTGTATTCTCATGCAGACTTTCTGGATGAGCCCTGGCCACCCACCACCCACTCACCTAAACACTTTCTAGATTCCACTGTTTCAACCTGTCTGTACTATACACTTACAGCTTGTAGGTGTTGAGTTAGACTTTGCTTGCATCTCTATATAAGGAATCTTAAGTGCTGTTCTCTTCTATCTATGACAGATAGGCATTCTTATGCAATGTTTGCTTTCCTATCATTGTGATACCATGGTTTAGGAAAATTCTGCCTCTCCCTAGTTTGCCACATTGACCTCTATCGCATGCATCTGCTACCCAACATATCCAATCACAACATACCAAATCACAACACCCAAATCACAACACCCAAATCATGAACTTAGGAAAGAGATGGGAGGGAGGATGAAAGCTGGCAAAGACTCAAGTATGAACTGCCCATCCAGACCAGTCTGCTTATGGCAAATCTCATAGACTGGAATTTTAATGTGCTTTCCTTGGATCTGAGGATCCCTTTCCCTGCAACTCCACCTGGCTGTGAGAACAAAAGTCTGCTCTGCACTCATAAGGGTGGAAATATATGGAATGATCCTCTAAGTGCCTGTCTAGTGCAACTGTGGAACAACACAACAGCATGAAGGAGTGTATGAAGTTATAGTTGTGGAGTCACAATGCCTACTTGGATATTGTGGAAGGGCAGAAACAGGTCCCAAGACGCATTTTAACTGCTGAAATGTAGCTGGGAATTATTTGGGAAGATTGGTGGTTAGCATGGGCCAAGCTGATGCAAGTAACCTCTCTAGTAACCTACTTGCACAGATAAACTTCCTCTACTTATGGGGAATTTTCTCAGCCAATGTAAATTAATAATATAGCTGTAGTCCTTAGGTGTATGCAGAGACAGTGATGATTAAACTAGCACTTTGTTTCTGTTTCCCAGCTGTGCTAGTTTTATTCTGGTAAGTCACAACCTCTGTGTCTTTGTGAAATGGTTATAGAAATTATGTTCTGCATCAAAGATTAACCCAGAAAGAAGATCTATGGGGAACAATACTATCGTAACCATACCACTGTATTTATAGCTCCCTCTCATGGTATCTATTCTAAAATAAGCATTTGCAGGAAGAATTAGATCAATTTAACTATAGCAGTAAAAAATATGACAGTAAATTTTCCATGTAGACAAACTCTAAAGAATTCATATTGAACGAGAAATGTGTTAGAGTTGCAATATTCTTATGACCTTGAATTCTTGAGAAATTGCGTCTGTGATGATGAGTGTAACCACATTGTATGGTTTTTTTTAGTTTGGTTGTGCTGTTTAGTTGATTAATCCATAACACACAATTTTCTCAAAGACCTTTTTAGGCAGCATGACCCTTAATTTTTAGATTGTGGATTAAATAACAAAAGGCAATCACATGCTTAGTTCAAACCAGATATTTGTTTTTTGTTTTTTGACTTATAATAAAATTTCTTAAGGTTGTTTGAAGTAGGTATGGGAGATAGAGAAAGAAGAATTAGAATAGGAGGGGGATAGTAGTGACAGTTTTAGAGCTACATTTTTGACTTGAAAGATGTGTGCATAATAACAATTAAGTTACCTCAGCACCAGTATTTTACAGCATAAAAAGAAATAGAAGTTGATTGAGGAGAAAGAGGTGAATCTTAAATGGTCATGAAAGCCCTTTTCTGATGTATCATATCTTGCAAATATTTATTTAGGTTCCATGTGCGACATTTGTACTTATCACAAACATGCTTGCAAATAAGTCTAATACAACCAAGTGTTTATCAATAAGCAAACAAAAGGGGTCATGAATAGGAATGAAATTATATGGTAGAATCTATTTATAACTATAGTTACCAGACAGCTTTAACTGCAGTGTACTTGGTAATTAAGTGGATGTTTACTTCTATTATCTATAATCAGACAGCAGGTTATGGAGAAAAATCTAGATAATGATGGTCCTCACTCTGCCACTCCTACTGATACTGATTTCAAAGGGAAGCAGTCATAGAGAGCCCCAATACGTGTCATCTCTTGGTACAAGAGAAATGGTATTTTGAAGAAAATAATTAAGATTCTAAAGCAAATAAATGTTCCAAACAGTGTATTGTGAAAGATTTATGTTAGTCTACATCGATTAACAGTAGAGCAAGGAATGAATTCCATATTTGCAGCAGAACATAGTCGTATACATCACTCAGAGAAAAAAGAGACCATTTAGGTACAGAATAGAACACACAAGTTCAAAGTGCCTACAATTGATCACAAGAAACTAAAACTCAAAGCTTCAGGTGATCAAGTACAAGGCTTTCTTGCACTAAGCTCAAGATGCTTAAGCACTGTTCAACTATTTCACAACAATAGTATTCACAGGAAATCACAACAGGAAAAGAACTGAAATTTTGTCAGATGAAAGAGGTTTGTGAGGTATGAGATCAGAGATGACAGTGCTGATTGAATAAGCCCAGCTGCTGCCTTCTAGATTACTCATCTACAGAACTCTCTCAATATGTTGTCAGATTGTCAGGTTTCAACTCCTGTGAACTATTTTCCTTTGAAGTAGAGACATATAGCTGGAGATAAGTATAAAATCTGTGCACTGTGCCATTTAAATTAAACCTTAGGAGCAAACAATTATTCTGTAACAGAAGTGTTTTCCATCATTAGGAAATGCCATCCAGGAATTAGGGGGTTCCCCCACAAAGAAGGGGGCAGGATTAACAGCTGAAATGCATGTACACCAATACATGTGTATGGGCAACAGACAGGAGGAGCTGGAAACCACTGTGCAGCAGGAAAACTATGACATAGCTGCCATCACAGAAATATGGTGGGACAAGTTGTGCATGGAGTTGAGAGTTTATGGGTAAGAATCAGGGAAAGGACAATGAGACGGATATCCTGGTGGTAGTCTGTTATAAACCACCCAACCATGATGAAGAAACAGAGGAAATATTCTATAAGCAGTTGGGAGAAGTCTCACCATGGGGGACTTCAACTTAAGGGATGAGAAGTCTGCTGGAAATAAAGTACAGCAGAGAGGAAACAGTTTAAGAGCTTCCTGGAATGCTTGGGAGATAACTTCCTGACACAGCTGATGAGTGAGGCAGCTAGGGGAGGTGCCCACTGGACTGTCTTTGAACAGAGAAAGACTGGTGGGTGATGTGATGGCTGGAAGCCATCTTAGGCATTGTGATAATGAGATGATGGTTTTTGATTCTCAGAGTAGTAAGGAGAGGGGTGAGCAGACCTGCCACCTGTGCCTTCAGAAGGGCAGACTTTGGCTGACTGGTTGGGAGAGTCCCTTGGGAGTCAGTCCTGAAGGGCAGAGGAGTCCAGTAAGGCTGGGCATTCTTCATGAAAGTAATTTAAAAATCACAGAAGCAGGGCATCTGCACATACTGAAAGATGAGCCAATGGTGATGAAAAGCATCCTGGTTGAAAAGAGAGCTTTGGCTGGAACTCTGAAAAGATAGGAGGGTTTTTAACCTTTGAAAGAATTGGATGGCAACTCAGGAGGACTACTAGGATTTCATTAGGTTATTCAGGGAAAAAGTTAGGAAGCCAAAACCCCAACTAGAAATTAATCTGGCTACTGCTGTAAAAGATAATAAAAATGTTTATATAAATACATGAGCAACAAAAGAAAGACTAAGGTAAATCTCCATCTATTTTTGGATGCAGGGAGAAACATAATGGCAACTGATGAAGAAAAGGCCTTCTTTGCCTCAGGCTTTAATAGCAAGACCAGTTGTTCTCTGGGTAGTAGCCCCCTACTGGAAGAAAGGGAGCAGAATGAAGCCCCCATAATCCAAGGGCAAATGGTCAGTGACCTGCTAACACCAGTTGGTCTATGGGACCAAATGGGATTTACCCAGGGGTGCTGACAGAGCTGGCAGAAGTGCTCATCAAGATATTTTTCATCATTTACCAGCAGTCCTGTCTAACTGAGGAGGTACCAGGTGACTGGAAGTTCACAAATGTGGCACCCATCTACAAGAAGAGCTGGACAGAGGATCCAGGGAAGTACAGTCCTGTCAGTCTGACCTTTGGTGCTGGGGAAGGTCACAGAGCTGATCATTTTGAGTGCCATCACACAGCACATGCAGGACAACCAGGGGATCAGGCTCAGCCAAGTTGAGTTTATGAAATGCAGGTCTTGTTTGTCTAACCTGATCCCCATTTATAGGAAGGTGAACTCCTTAGTGGATGAGAGAAAGGCTAAGGATGTTGTCTACCAGGACTATAGTAAAATTTTTGATACTATATCCCATAGCATTTTCCTGGAAAGTGTGGCTGCTCATGGCTTGAACAAATGTACTATTTGTAAGATGAAAAACTAGCTGGTTTGCCAGGCTTAGAGAATGGTGGTAAATGGAGTTAAACCCGGTTGGTGGCCTGTCAAAAATGGTTTTCTCTAAGGTTCTGTGTTGGGGCCAATCAAGATTAATATCTTCATTAATGACCTGGATGAGCGGATGGAGTGTACCCTCTATCAGTTCGCAGATGACACCAAGTTGGGCAGGAGTGTTGATCTGCTGGAGGGTAGGAAGGCTCTGCAGAGGGATCTGGACAGGCTGGATCAATGGGCCAAGGCCAGTTGTAAGAGGTTCAAAAGACCAAGTTCTGGGTCCTGCACCTGGGTCACAACAACCCCAGATAGCGCTGCAGGTTGGGGGCAGAGTGGCTGGAAAGTGGCTCAGTGGAAAAGGACCTGGTTGACAGTGGCTGAACATGAGCCAGGAGTGTATCCAGGTGGCCAAGAAGGCCAATGGCATCCTGGCCTGTACCAGCAATAGTGTGGCCAGCAGGACCAGGGCAGTGATTGTCCCCCTGTACTCGGCACTGGTGAGGGCACACCTCAAATCCTGCGTCCAGTTCTGGGCCTCTCACTACAAAAGACACATTGAGGTGCTGGAGTGTGTCCAGGGAAGGGCAACAAAGCTGAGGAAGGGTCTGGAGCACAAGACTGAGATGGAGTGGCTGAGAGTTCTGAGGTTGTTTAGCCTGGAGAAAAAGTGAATTAAGGTGGGGACCTTATCACTCTCTACAATTATGTGAAACAAGATTGTAGTCTTCTCACTAACGAGCTAGAGGGAATGGCCTCAAGTTGCACAAGGGAAGGTTTAATTTGGATATTACAAAAAATTTCTTCACTGAAAGGGTTGTCAAGCATTGGAACAGGCTGTCCAGGAAAACGGTAGAGTCACCACCCCTGGAAATATTTAAAAGACGTAGATGCTGCGCTTGGAATTTGGTTTAGTGCTAGACTT
The DNA here is from genome assembly GCA_013399195.1 of Dicrurus megarhynchus. NCBI lineage: Eukaryota > Metazoa > Chordata > Aves > Passeriformes > Dicruridae > Dicrurus > Dicrurus megarhynchus. The sequence goes on from VXAD01007328.1 coordinate 425,771, forward strand.
GGTTGTGCTGGATTAAGAGTTGGACTTGATGATCATGAAGGTCTTCTCCAACCTAAACAATCCTACAATTCTGTGATTTTGTACAGCAAATCAAGACCCAAATAGACAACCCCAAGCATCTGTAGTCACATAAGAAAACTGAGATCTAGAAGTTCTTGAGTGATTGCAGTTGTCCTTTAATTTGGATACTTACACAAACTGAAACTGGAAAGCAAAATTCTTTTTGTTTTCAAAGCAACCCCACACAAGCTCCAAACTCATAACTAAACACTGCCACCACACTGCCATCAACTCTTTTAAGCCTTGTATACAGTGCAATAACTCAGATTATCCAAGAGACCTCCGAGAAAAAAAATACTGTTGAAATAAAAACAACAAACACCGTTTTTCTGAGCAGTAGGAATCCCTCTTCAGAGTATACATGCAAAATGAGTGAGACTTCACAGTCCTTTTCATCATCATTTCCTGCTGGCTGTTGCAGGTGGGAGAAGGAGCTTCCACAAAGCACTGCAGCTGAGTCTCTGCAGGTGAAGGCAGCAGGGCTAACAGAGCTGGCTGCTGAACCTAGTGGGTAAAGGACATTTGAAAGAGATCAGGCAGAAGGAAAGGCAGCCCTGGGCAATGGAGATTTTAAAGGAATTGTTTAAGTTAAAGGCTAAACACAGGGTGGTATAAATAGTGAAACTACATGTCAGTATGAGAATTTGCAAGAGCATTTTGTGCTGGAATAGAAATTCAGGTGCTCAGAATAGAAATGCTTTATATTGGGTAGTGAAAGAGACTTCAAAATTTTCCACTCAGTCTTTGTTCACTCACTCAGGCAAGGATTCCGTACACAATCAGATAATAAATAGAGATTTATTTCTGAAGACACCTTATTTATGAAGTTCACATGTCAGTTCTCTTGAGTTTCACAGATCACAGATTGGACACAGCAATTTTCTATTTTGCAAGACTTCATACCACTGAAACAATGTTCTTTCCTCTGTTAATGGGTCTTCAGATGAATCTCTTGATACTATTTTGGACATAATTTTTATAATTTAAATATGCTGATTTAATTTGTACTATTAATGGTAGATCAGTAAAATCATAAGATAAAGCAGTGCTCCAGATATCTAGCATTCTGCAGACATTAACACCAGTATGTAATGGATAGATACTTGTATTTTATTAGCCTCAGCTTTTAGCTGATAAATTATAATTACTTTGGTATGAAATACCAGAATATGTCAATGATAACATACTGTGAGAACTGTCATTATACAGATGGCTACAAAGTGATATGTCCCATCTAGATATCTTGAAAGTAACAAAAGCTCATTTCTCAGAAAGCAATACATTATTTTTCCAAATTTAGATAACAATTATGTTGTAGGACTAATCCAAATATTTAGAGTGGAGCTCAAGAAGAAAAAAAAATGAGCTCAGCTGAAAGAGATCTTACTCAATATCTTGAAACAAATATGGCAATGCTTTGTTTCAGAGCTGTTAAATCTAGCTGCTCTGTGTAATCTTTATTAGAATGCAAAAACCTTCATATCAATGACTACAATGTCTCAGATTTTATCTCAGATCACTAATAAGTTCTTCAAAATAAAACGGCATTATAGATTTCCCTTCATTTCCAAAATGTATTAATAAATACATATATTTTAAAATCTGTGTATATGTGTGTGTGTATATATATATATACTTAAACAGTGATGGTCCTTTATGATTTAATTTCAGTATTTTTTGTGCAACATAAAAAAAAAGGGTTTTTTTTTGGCCACTGAGAGGCTGCAAAAGTAAATTTATCTCCTAAAATGAAGATTGAAAGGCAAATTATCCCAGTGTGTCTGTAACTTAGTATGTTCAAAAAGTGGATAAGCACACATCTAAATTGCACATAAATATAAAAAATTTTGATGTTTTAGACAGGATGTTGACACTATAAGCAGAAAGCATTATTTTTGATATAGATGATGGAAGAATTTTTACCTGATAACAGCTACAAGAAAATAAATAAGCAAATGCTTGATTTCAGAGAGTTTTGAATTAGGAAAAGATAATTGAAACTTACATCTTGATGCCCAGTAGGTAGTGTCTTCTGTCTCTTTTAAAATAAACTTGTTTTTGCAGTTCTACAGATGTACTTCTTTGGTCATAAAAATACAAAATTTACCTGCTTTTGTTACATAAGTACACATAGCAGCTTGAAGCCTCTACTGAAATGTCTAAGTATTACTAAAAAAGAGAAGAAAAATCATAATTTCATTCTGAAATGGGACTTGCAAAGGACATTCAGAAGTCCAACTGAGTTATAGCAACACTACAGTACAATCCTGTAGTACCTTTCACAAAGAATCTCTGAGTGCTCTTCAACTTAGGTTGAACTTTTAGGTAAAGTTTTTCTCAGCAGTTATAATTTAAAATAGCTTTCTAAAAGATGCTAGGGCAAAGGCTTTGGAACACAAACATTGAATTTCTTCTGCAGAACAGCAATATTCACTAAAATATCTAACTCCAAGATGTCCATGGTAGACTCCAGGCAATGAAAGAAATGTTTCCTTTAACAACAGTTAGATATTAAGCTGAAGTTATAGTAGAAAAAATATCTGTAAGAAAACAGCATCATTGCATAAAGAATCAATATAAGATGAAGAAAAAAGAATATATCTAAGAAACAGAGAGTACTGAATGTCGGCCCTGCTCACCAAGAACAGCATCATGGTGTAAAAGATAACATTGAAATGAAGTAAGGAAAACCTGGACTGATATGACTACTGAAGAACCCTCAGTTTTCTTGCTCTGTATTTATTTCCATAATCTGCCTGAATGTGATGCAGAATGACAAATAAACCATTTTTATTTGAAAAGCTCCTATACCTCAAACCACGTGTGAGCAGTGGTCAGAATCATTGAGGAGACGTCACCGACCAGTTCCTTTCCTCATCCCACTAGTGCTCAGGTTTTCTTGCTCTTAGCTCTTTGTACCTTCCAGCTCCTTTCCTCACAGTTCTACTTTGGCACTGAGGTGAAATATTACCCTGCTCTGTTTCAGTTAGTATCATCACAGCACCACCTCCGTCAGACTGTTTTCATCCAGAAGTAGGAAAAAGTTAGAAAGATTGGGCTTTTCTCCAGAAATGTCAGTCCAAGAGTTTCTACATAAAACTCTGCTCCAGTAGTGCCTTCATAACAGAGGATTGGAAGGTGAATAACATAATGCCTTTATTAATTTTTAAGAAGACTAGAAGAAATTTAGCTGCCAGTCCTGGTATTACCACTTGATAGAAAATACACAGGAAAGTAAAGCCAGCAGCCACATAAAAATAATAGCATGGGAAGCAGCTGACATGGTTTCTTTGAGAATAAAATGTGCCTCAGTTCCCACTGGCATCTTCCAGCAAAATTATCAGACTGACTTTGCCTACCCAGTTATAAAAGGAAATAAATTAGTATATCCATCTACTTATAAAAGGGTGAAATGTGTCCAAAATAATGAATAACTATAATAGAACATTTTTTATATTGAAAAATTAAACAGAGGGTTTTTTAGAACATAAAATCTGGGGATTTCTAAATTTTTCGTATATCTATTTTCCCTGTTTTGTTTGTATTTGGATGCAAACCAGGATTAAACAAGGAAAACAAAGGTCTGAAAAAAACCAGTTGAATGCTAGAAAGAAACTAGCTGGATTTCATTATGATAAAAATGGACTTCAGTTTCTCAAAAGTGTCCTTTTATCCATAGACCAGCACATTACAACGAGACATTTCTAATGGAAAAAAACCAACATGCAGAATATTTTGGAAGTTTAAATGTTACGTATTTGAGGCCATTTCTGACAACATAAGGAAACAAAAGGCACAGTTTCAATTTTGCTTCCATTTCAAAGGTCAGAAGAGTAAGAGACCTTTGGCTAACTTGAAAAATATGAAACAAAAGTTCACAAGACATGCACAACATATTTGCAGACCTCCACAAATTGATGGCAAGCACCACTGGCCAACTCGACTTTCATAAAAGAATGAGTGGCATTTTTCTGCAATAGATATCAAATGAAACAGAATTAAAAGGAGCTAGGGTATACCATGCCCTTGGAAAGTGCTATAAAACAAACTCTAAAGACCTTCTTGTGAAATTAGCAATATGTTAAAAGAGAATCATTCTTAAAATAAACGGGAAAATTGCTTCATTCAAAAAAGCAACAGAATTATCCTAAGCAGTAGAAACAGCAAAAATTCTAGAAAACTCAAAAATTCAGTTAGAAAAAATTTAGATGAAAACATTTTAGACTCTTGCAGAGTGTTTTCTGACACAAAGGTTGAATTTAGAATCTATTTGTAAATTTAAGCTGGAGACATCACTTTAAGTAAGAGCAGATAAGGAAACAAAGGTTTGATTAAAAAACTTCAGATGCCCCACTCAGAAATGTTTGTCAAATGCTGAAGCAAAAGAAGACCTTTTACCCTAATAGTGAAGGAACACAAAATAATCTATATCCAGCTTTTCATCTTGTATGGAGAACAAAAAGTAACCAAAGTCATTGTTGTTAAGCTTTGAAAAGAAGTGTCTCTCATATTAGAACCTTTGTAGAAATATAAGTGTTGAATTTTTGGAATTGAATCTGGAAAGCAAAATTTCTAGGGATAATGTCAAAGGCTTTTTATTGTGCTGTTTAAAGGAAAGTTTTACAACAAATTTACAGCCATTACCGGGAGAGGTAACTACAGATGTTCATATCCAAACAGTCTTTGTCAACAGTAACATTTGCACCACTCAGAAAGAGATGAGTATTCATTACAATACAGTGGTCCAAGGATGACTGAAGAGTATCACTACTTATGTAATCAAAAAGGGTAAGACTTCTCAGTTGCAAGATACTTTTAAGTCTTGGCCTTCTAGGTGCTTTGATATAACCACAGCTACCAACTAATCACCACACAGCTGCTCGCTCACTCCTTCACTCCTCCCCTCCACTCTCTCCTCTGCCAGTGGGACAGGAAGGAGAATCAGAAAAAGGTAAAACCTGTGGGATGAGATAAAAACAGTTTAATAGTTGAAATAAAGAAAAATACAGTAATAATAATAAGAGGAAGAATAATAGCAACCATAGCAATAACAACAATAATGATGAAGATCAAAAGGGAGTTAGCAAAAAGAGAGTAGTAGAACCCAAGACAAGTGATGCACAATACCACTGCTCACCACCTGCTGATGGATGCCGAGCCTGTCCCTGAGAAGCGAATGGCCCCTCCTGGCCAACTGCCCCCAGTTTATATATTGGACGTGATGTTCTATGGTGTGGAATATCCCCGTGGCCAGTTTTGGTCGTCTGTCCTGGCCATGCTCTCTCCCAGCTTTTTTCGCACCTGCTCACTGTCAGACCAAGGGCAACTGAAAAGTCCTTGACTTAGGGCAAGCGCTGCTAAAACATCAATGTGTTATCAACATTATTATCATCCTAAATCCAAAACACAGCACTTGTACCAGCTGCTAGGAAGGAAATTAACTTTCCCAGCTAAACCCAGGACAATGGTACTTCTGTTTTTCAAACAGTGAAAAGTCAGAGATGTGGAGTCTTCAATGATGTCTTCATAAAAGTTTCAGTGCTAGGGAGTTTGATTTAAAACAGGTACAGTTTGAAAAGAATTGCTCGTTCATGTTCAGAGAAAACCAGATAAACACTTTTTAATTAAAGATATTTTTAAGAGATGAGCAAAATTGTAAACATTTCTGGAGTGGGGTACATGATATTTCCTAATGAACTGCTGAAAAACTGTCTAACCATAGTGCCAAGGAAATTGCTACTAGTTACATCACTTTTTATTATTTACCAGGATTATAGATTTTGTAATGTAAAAGCCATATGAAATACAATCCTAACACTGAAGAGCTTACAGCCTTGATGCTTGCAAGCCACACTGCCACAACCAAGTAATAAAATAATATAAATATATACATATACATATTTAGCATAAAGGTCCTCGTGTGGGTTGTTTGGGGATTTTTTCCTATTGGTTGTATATTTACCCCGAGGCTTCCAATATAATGTATCTACATACTTTGAAAGATAGTTTCTGTCTTCAACAATTTAAAATCAAAATATATTTTCTGCAGTTTCTCAGCATTCTTCAGCATGAGGCTTACTATGACTGACTTTTGTATGGGACTAAAGAATGTGTATGCTAACCTCCTTTTCATTTCATGTGGCAAAGTTGACAGCATGCTGTAGAAATAAGATGATGCAAAAGTATAAATATACATACAAATTCAGTAGCTAGAAGATACAAGGCATGCCTCATCAGCAAGTTTCTGCTGAGATAAGGGGGCATCTTTATCTTTCCTCTTCCTATTTGCTGTCACTGCCTTCTACTTAGGAGTCTGAGTTAGAGCTTATCACATAGAAAGGAAAAAAAAAAGATTACTTTGAAAGAGCTCAATTTTATCCAAGTTTATTCTTGTTAAGCTTGACCACTGTCACACTCTGACTTAAGAAAAGTAGGAAAGTGTTTTTTCCATCTAATATCACATTCCCATTCTATCTCATCCTAAACAAATTAAGAAAATAAAACCAAACTAAGCATGAAACTGGTAAATTAAGAAAGGTAAATATAATTGTGGAGAATCTGCAAGAAAGGACACTTTTGTTATGGCGTAAGAGTTTCAAATTTTTTTTGTCTAGTCAATGACTTTAAAGACAGCAAGAACCATAGACATCACATCTTCATAAGAAATCATTATAAGTCATTCCATTACCATGTTTCGTTGTCTTGAAAGGAAAAAAAAAAAAAAACCAGAAAAAGAAAGGAAAAAAATAGTTTCTGGTGTTGGATAAAATACTTTCTAGTATTGGAAGTGAGTTACACTGCAACAGTGGAAAGCTACAACTACACATGTTAATTTTCATATTTGGGGACTATATGAACACTATATATGTAAAAACCACCCTTTTTACATATATTTTTACAAACACGCATTTACATATATACATATCACCAGTGTGAGCAATCTGAAGCTTCATGCTGTCAGAAGAAACAGGAGGAAAACTGTGGAGAGCAGGGATGATCTGTCATTAAAATTCCTTAGAATATATATCTAGGCAATGCTATGGTACCAGTTCCACTTGCAGACAGAGAGTAGAGAGCTGAATAGGGAGAAGGATGACAATATTTCCTGCAGTTCCTATGGTCTTAAACATGAGAAAATATGTAGACAAAAAAATTTTGTCTCAGCAGCTACCACTGGCAGTCAAAAGAACTTTTCATTTTCACGATTTTCTTTGATATTAACCCATTTTACATGGATTATGCAAAGTGGGAAAGAACTGAAAAAGAATGAAGAAGGAAGAAAATGTCAGGGTTTGACAAAATTCCTTTGGAAAAACCAGTACCACTATAAGATTTCGTGAATCATAGTTCAATGTTGGTTACACTGAAAATCTTAAAAGGAGGAAAAGTGAACAGAACTAAAAAAACCCTCAAAACTAAAACAGTTTTCCACTTGAATGTCCTCATAGTAAAATTTTGAGAAATCTTTGAAATAATGTTTAGAAAGCCCTTGACTCCACATGAAGTTTAAGAATTAATTAGAAGGATGGAAATCTTTTCCTTGGTACGTTCAGACACTCATTTCCTTTTATCCACGTGAAAATAATATTTACACTATTTTACATGGAATAATACCTTCTCTCAATTGTCAAAGTGAAAAAATATGAAAGGCCATTTCTTACATCAGTATTTCTGGTCAGATTTTTCCATCAATAAGATCAGAGGACCAGTCATAAAATTTTCTTGTAAAAATAGCTATATTCTTTGCTGATAGAGGTTTAGATAAATATAAGCATATATGTCAATACCAAACATATCACTGAGACCCAGTGCTTCGAATAGACTCTTATCAAACTGATTTAAAATTGAAGTATTTTCTTTATTACTTAGTTCAGGTTAAATTTACATTAGTGGTTCTTTGGATCAAAAATGTGTAGTTTGTAGAGTGAAACTGAACAGTTACAAACAAATATCCACAACTTCAGGATGTAGTTTATGAAAGATAATAGACTGGATTGAAAGCAATTTAAATTCAAATTAAAGCACATGGTTTGTAACAGAATTTAAATGTTAAACAAACATTTCCTAGCAGGTATAGGCACCAGAGTTTCAATCTAATTTCAAAATAGTGTTTTTTATAATTCATATTTCATGTCATGGACTTTTTATAACCAATATAAACCATCTTTATTTATGTCAATTAGCATAAGTTTTAGTATTTGAACAGCCTCAGAAAAATATCACTGCAGCTGAGCAAGAACTGATCATGGATGCTGCGCCCTTCAGCATAGCGTGTCACAATTTACAAAAAGTTGCTTCTATCCTTGTGACCTCAATTATAAAGAATAAAAATCTTACTATTGTGAATTAAACTAACTTCATTGTCTGAATCTGTAACTTCAGTTTTGTTGTCCTGGTAACTACAAAAATAGCCTTGTCATTTAAGTGTTCCATTCGTAGTGATTGTTGTTTATGTGGCTGTATGGAAAATGTCTCATTTCCTGCTGTGAGTCATCACAATGATAGGTGTTACCTGAATTTTAATATTAATCCCAAATTTTGATTTCCACTACTATTTTTCACACACTTAAGTGATTTTACCAGAAAAACTTCATAAATGTAGTTCAACTAAATGCATTTAAAATATATGGTATTCAACAGAATATATATTTCAAAGCTGTCATTAAATGGCTAATCCTGTAGCCTCCATATTTCACTAGACACGTCATTTATGCAATGTTTATTTTATTTCTGAATTGCGATAGCTCTGTTAGAGATGAATGAAGTTGATCCAGGATGAATCCAGATGTGAGTTGGCAGGAAATAAATTTATGTCATGAGGAATTAGATTATTTTTGTTCTGTATTTGACTTGTCATTGATTACTAAATTTTCCCTATTGAGTCCTATCTTCACCTCTCACATACAGCATGGATTGACATGACAGCTTCTTGCCAGGATATTACTTGAAATCTAATGCTGTCTTGTTAGGAAAAAGAATATCAGCTTCTCTAACATTATTCAATGAAGAAACTTAGAATTTCTTTTTAAAATTATGAATCCAGAGAAGATGCAATAAAATGGAGATTTATGATGTACATATTGTCAGCAAAATTGACACAAATAAGATACACAGAAGATATACATTTAAATGAACACATGAAATTTACAAAACTCTTTATCTCAAACTGCTAATTAATGCATGGCCACTCTGGTTAAATATTGTTCCTTTGCATGTCTTTGGTGGGTTTCATCAGGAGATTGCAGAAAAACCTGTGATGAGCTGCACAGTGGCAAGTATTTAAGGAAATGGCACTGACAGTGACACCATAATATCTGTTTCGGCATCCTCTGGAGCTAACAGAAGTGAGGTTGGCAGTGCCATATGCTTAGGAATGCAGGAACTCTCAGGGGGTTACAGGTGACCCTCACTCTTACCCTGGCAAAGCTAATTTTTCAGTACTATTCAATAAAAGAATTGCCAAAATGCTTTTCTGAAATATCTGGAAAAGTTAGATTTGTGCAGGCAAACATTGGAATGGGGAATTTAGCTAAGATAGACATGAGATTTTAAAAAAATCCTTGAAGGTCTTTTAATTCACTGTAATTATGTTTCAGAAAGACTGTGAAGTTGCTATAGAATATTTGGCCAAAGTTCCTAAAACAGGGACTTTGATTTGCTAAACATTAACTATAGTAAAAATCCTGGAGCCCAGTCTAAGGAATGAGTAACATTGAATCTAATGCTTTAGTTACTAGGAGAAAGGGGTGATTTAGAAAAACGGCCAGATGGACAACTGACCAGGAATTATTTTAAATAATGAAAATATACTGAAGTCTTGTAATAACATAAAAAAAAATACTTTAGAATAATTTTCACCAACATTTCACCAACATTTGAGTGACTCTAGTCAGAGCTGTAAATTAAACACATTTACATCTGCACGGGACAACTTGAATCATTAAATCAATACTCTCATTTTACTTTTTATAAAAGAAACAGACAAATCTTCTGAAAAAATAACAACCTTTTCATATCTCTAAGTCTGAAAGACAAAAAGTACAATGAATAACCAGGTGTATTCATATTATCACCACATTACTTGGTTTACAGTAGATTCTATAAAAGACAACTAAGTTTCAGGAAAAAAAAAATCACTTTTGGCTTTATAAGGCAAAATAATCTAGTTCCAACTCAGACTTTTCAAATCCATCTTAACATTTCAAATCTCAATAAGCATTGTATTCTTGAACAGGACCAAAACTGAATTCTTACTTTTCAAAATTTAGACAAGGTAAGCTTCTCAAATGAAAAAAAAAAAAAAAACTTATTCAAAGTTTTGATGGCTTTTTCATTCAGTCAGTTTTTTGGGGTTTTTTTTCCTTCCAGTTAAAGAGCAGGTTTTATGATTATAACTACTAGAAAATGGAAACCCATATTTATAAAAAATATGACAGCAGACATACATTGAAAGTTCTTTCCATTTTGTAGAAAAAAACACAAAACAATCTTTATTAGGTAAAAGTAAACGAAACTGAGAAAGCCAGTATACCAGGAATTTGAAAAAGGACTGAGATTTTACTTCATGTAAAATGGAGAAATAGGTTGAGCTCAGCACAGGACTAGAATACCATTTAAAAGCTCTTCATCACACTAGTCATCTCATATATATATACCAGCCCACAGTCTGGCCACTTACTCTAATTTTCTTTCTACTGAAAACTTTACTATTTCTTCCACATTACTTTCTGAATTTAAGACTTCAGAAGAAGGAAGGGCTGTTTCTTTAAAAGAGACATGAGAAATACACAAGTCTGTATGCTTGGTGATGAAGTGGCAGACAGAAGTGCTACATTAAATCCAGAATCAACAAAGACTACACACTGTATGGAATAAAAAAAAGAGTGAACAGGAAACTCATGTAGAGTTTCTGCCACTTCTGTACACAAGCCTGGGATACTGCAATCTCTCTGGAAAAAAATACTTCAATCTCTGTAAAAAAAGAAAGGCCAGCTTTTAGGCATTTTGCTGTGCAGTGGCGTTGGAAAGGCCAAAATGTCCAAAGAGGAAGCATCACAAAATTTATTGGCAATGGCTCAATGAGAGCACACACCAGCAATAATACTTAAGCAACAGCACTGGCAGCTGCCTGCTGAGAGAGAATTCTGCTAACAGAACATTTGGCTTGGAAAGGTAGAAGAAGAAAATAACTTCAGTGACTAGAAGCCAACCATCTCTCTCAGAATCAATCTCACTGAGAGTTACAGTAAGTTGTCATTGTGGAAGACACCACAGAAAATGAAATAACTTGAGCAGCAACAGCACGACTGGAAATTGCTCTTCAACAGGCATACTAAAAATGTGCTGTGAAATATGGACAAATTTTCTCTCTGGGAACTATGGTCCATATAAACCAAAGCCAAAAGTGTTGCATATTTTCAAAAGTTATTGAAAAATTTAGCTCTACCACTAGAGCCTTATGTTTTTGACAGGAATCATAGAAGCATGGAATCACTTAAGTTGGAAAGGACCTTTAAGATTATCGAGTCCACTGGTAAATTACAGTTGTCATTAAGAATTTGTTTTCACTAGAAATTGTTACATCATTTCCTATTTATGCATTTGAAGTAAAATTTTGAAGCAAGTTAATAGTAAAATTAGCAGTATGTTATTGATCAAATAAAGTATCTGGGGTAGAGAGGAAATTTACTCATATTAGGACATAAGTGAGAAAGAAGTTGTGGATCAGTATCTGAAATCAACTAATGAATATTGTGTCTGGTGACAGTCAAATACCAGAAAATAAGTATGTGTATTTGTCTTCTTTAGAATATTCTGTGCATTTGTCATATATTAGTTGTAGAATGTATGATCAAATTTTGCACTGTAACATCCTATTCAGTTACCAAGAATAAGGGAGTTTTACCTTCAGTGAGACCAGATGTCTACCAGCTTCCCTTATACAGAGATGATCCTTACTGTAGAAAAGATACATAAATATCTCTTTAAAAAGCAAAACAATATTTTTTGCCCTTAGCAATGTCTGTTGCAAATACCAGCAGGAGCAAAGACTACTTAGGATGTTATAAACAAATATTTCATTGCATTTTACTTCACCCTGTCTCAAGGCAAAATGAGGCAACTAACTGTTAACAACAAAGTCCATGACATAGCAAATCAACCAACTGAAACACTAAAATGCACAGTGTGTTTTGGATCCCTAACACATTACCTACTAAATCAAGAGAGACACAATGGGCCCTTGTTTGAGCTGTAGAATCCAGAGAGTTTACCAGAAGAGGATGAGTTTCCCTCACATTTTGATATGTGCTCTGGGCTGCATGTTTGAATTCTGAAGNTGAGAAAAGAAAAAAAGTTGTTCTTAATGAACATATTTATTTTCTATGGCAACTGTTCCTGGACAAAGCTTCTCCCAGACCTATCCAAAAATCATGAAAAACACTACACCATGGATATTGTCCTTGTAGTCACATTGGAGTAAGATAAGGCATCTCTCTTCTTCTGGTTCTTAGGGGACACTTGAAAAATTCCATTCTAGTTTTTTCTGGCCTGGGAAAATGGAATATTGCCATTTGGATCTTCCCTGGGTACTATCCTCCTTTCTTACATATTAAGAGGTTAGACTATCCATATTTTAAACAAGGAAAAATTGTGACAGAAGACATCACTATCACTGCATATATCATAAGCATTTTCTTCTGGTTTGAATTCTTTTAGAAGGGTTCGAAAACCCCACATGGCTTGGAAAACAATCTGAGATGTTTCCTATTTGTGGCCTGGATAAAAAGGAGAGGAAGAAAACACAGCCCAAAGAGAGGGGCAAATTGTGAAATAAGACAATATGCTTATAGTTAAATTTGAAGAACTAGTCTCGTTTAATTAATTTTATTGTCTTATTAAAACAATAAATGTCTCTCTTAAGTGAATACTACACTGACAATTCATTTTCTGTTAACTTAGATGGTTTTAACATTCCATAGACAGTGCCAGTTTATGCCACTCATTCCCTGAGGATTAGATTTAATTATGTCTATCCATAGCAGTCAGTGAGTTACTGTGCATGAAGATTAAATTATTCTAATAAGACCACTCATAAAACAAAGAAAAACCATAATGATGGAACATGGCAGAGTATGACTTCATGGTGATACTTTAATCCAGTACTTAAAGATTTCCCTCTGCTTGCATTCTGTCTCCTTCCAAACTTAGATTTCCACTCTCATCTTTCAATAGCACACTACCTTCTACTTCCTTTAAGGAGCTTCAGGCTGCTGTAAACTGTCTTAAACCAGACTAAAACTTAGGTCTAAAAGGAAAGCCTATGGCCATTGGAAGCCAGGACAGGTGATACAGGAGGACTACAGAGATGCTGTTTGCCACTCTACGAAGAAAATTCATGAGGCCATAGCTTGAGTATAGTTCAACCTGGCTAGTACTGTGAAGGCCAGGAAAAAAAGGCTTTCTGGAATATTTAAGCAACAAAATGAAGATTAGATTTAACACTGATCTAGTACTTGATGAGGTTGGTCCACCTAAAAATAGGGGCAAAGACAAAGCAGAGATGTTTAATGACTTATTGAAGGAGATGATTGTCCCACTCTGCTGCTCTGCGGCCTCACCTCAAGTCCTGTGTGCAGTTTTGGGCACAACAATAAGTGAAGGATATGAAGCTTTTAGAAAGCATCCAGAGGGGGACTACAAAGACCGTGAAAGGTCTCAAAGACAAAACTTATGAGGAGAAGCTGGAATCACTTGGTTTGTTCAGCTTGGAGAACGCTGAGGGCAACCTCATGACAGTCTACAACTTCTTCAAGGGAAGCAGCAGAGGCGAAGGTGCTGATCTCCAATCTCTGATGACTAGTGACAGGACACAAAGTAATTAAATGAAGCTTTATCATGAGAAGTTGAGGCTGGATATTAGAAAAGAGTTCTTCACTGAGAGAGGGTGATCAGTCACTGGAACAGGGTCTCCAGAGAAGGGGTCATTGTGCCAAGCCTGCCAGAGTTCCAGAATATCTATATAATTTTATTCCTATGGCTTACTTTTTTTAGGTTTAGGTCATTTTACAAGGACCAGGAAGGTGGACTCGACGATTCTTATGGATATGTTCCAACTTGATATATTCTCTGAGTATACAATTTACCTAAAACAAACATAGTAGACAAATACTAAAAAATATAGAGAAAAAGTTAGGCTGAAAGGCCAGTACATCTCTCATGTAAACACAGGACTGAATATTCTGGTATGACAGCCATTTCTACAGCAAAGAAACTTCCACATTTATGGTAGCAAAGCAGCCATCTGCTCTGGGTAGCAGGTTCAAACTTACAAGAATTTCCTCTGTGCATGTGTGAAATGTTTGACTCATGCGATGATTTCTTTAGTCGCTGTGCACATGAAAGGCTCTCAATCATACCAGCCTAGATATTCACACAGGCACCAGATTTTGTATAAGGCAAAGGACAAACTTGGTCTCACTTGTCCATTTTTCCCAGTAGCTCTCACTGATCCCTACTTTTAGCTATGACCAACTGAGGCACCGTAAGCATCAAACCAGTTTTACTGGTGTTTTTCTTCTTTTTCCATTTACAGATACAGAAAATGGAGCTACTATATGTTTTATTCCTTTTTGGTTCACTTTTTATTTATGCAAGGCTTTCTCCTCAATGGGGAGTAACTCAGTTTACAGTAGCTAAAGCTGTGACTCTGAGCAATATATTCCGGGTTTGGTTTTTTGCAGATGTTTTAACCTTCTTTCTACTCAGTCATTCTGTCTAATTCCAGGTTCAGTACTGCCTCTTTCCAGAGTCGTAATTGCATCTGTGCCCTGAAATAGTTAGCGTTTAAGCTTACGAAATTCTCCTCCTAAACAGATTCAACTCTCTCTTTTTAACATCATCCTTTTTTATTAATACATACTAGTATATTGACTTCTGTTGTGCTTTATTTTCTGTATTACTTGACAAAAGGTTTGAAGGGCAATGATCTTTCTCATAGGTACTAAGCTATTTTTCTGTAGCAGCTTTGGGACTTTCATCTCAAAGATAAGTGTTACTTCAGCTATAGAAGCTTTCAAGCATGCTAGAATGAGTGGGATATAATACCCAGCTCAGATTGCTAATACTGCAGCACGATGAAGATTGGTTTTCTCATAGGAAGTAGAGTTGTCATAGTGAGGAAATCTTCCTCACATTTCTTCATCTTCCTCCCCATCTTGAACCATATTCTGCACGTTTCTGGCCCTTCTGTAAGCTTTTTTAACATTATCTTGACAGGAGACAGTCAGAAAATTTCCCCCTACATAACAGTATTTAAAGTAGCCATGAAAGGGTTTAAGATATGAAGGAGCTGGCAAAAGGTAGCTGTTGGTGGAGAAAGGCTGACTGAAACTTTTCGTTTAGCAATGGTGGATTGTTATATTACCTGTCTACATTTTCTGGAAGTGTGTTCTCTGTCAAGTAAATTTTTATCAAGGAAATGTAGTTAAGATAGTCTTTTCACAGCAAGATGGCAGATAGAATTGGTTCTGTAAACGACACATTGCCTCACTGGATGTGTGATAGGGCTGATGCACCCAAATGGCCTTGAAAACCAGAAAGACCTTCACAGGACCAGGAATATCAAAAAGTCTTCTTTTCCTTCTGCAACGTAGAGCTGTGGAAGGAAAAAAGTGTAACCTCTGCATCAACAGAAGTCACAGTCATATCAAAGGACATTACTGCATAATGGGAACAAAATCTGAACTATAAAGATAGGTATGCAGTCAGATCTTGATGGATCCCAGGCAATGCACAGTTTGTCCTTTCTTGTACACAGCTAGGTACATTGTTTCCCCATGATTCTATTTGGTAACATATTTATTTTTATAAATAAATTATCTATAACAGTGAGAATACTTCTTCAAAGAACCAAATCTTAGCAAGTCTTTTACTCTGAACATGCAATATGTGTTCATGCATATGTCTGTACATGAACACACACAAAGTCTCAGTTTCACAGTCTCAGCAAACGTTCCATTGTGCTTTATTACAAAGAAAATAGAACAGAATTTTTTTTCACTACATTTAAGCAACTTCCTCTTCTGTTCTCTGTGTATCTCATTCTACAAAGGTCATGCACATAATGTGTTTTACACTAGTGGGTTTAGTTTCAATCATTTTTCTACTGTGAATTTGTAAGCTGAAAAAGCACTTAATCAAGAGGTCTGTTACCACTCTAATCTGATAATAAGGGCAAAAAGGCAAGTGTTACATCTTGACAATTGTCGATGACACTAATAGATTTGAAAGTGGAATGGCAAGGTAACCTCTGTGCTCCTAAAGTTATTTGATTAACTTCCAAGATGAACCTTTGTTAAAGAGCTCTGATCTCCTCATAACATTTCCAGGTTTTAGGGTTTTTTTCTATAGTGTGAAGAAAGGGTTTTTTTGCCCACCTAAAGGGCTGTGTAACATAAAAGTCAGGTATTTAATGTGAATTAAAGGATAAGTTTCAAGATATTAATCAGGTGAATTAGTACCTGTGTTTGTTACTTTTCATTTAGCTGATTGTTTTTCCAGTTTGATCTTTCCTCTCTGACAGTCGGTAAATACCTGGTATTAAATTGGACTTATTGTGTTCAATTTGAATTTATTGTGTACAATCAAGTACTGTACGCTATTATTGAACAGGCTGTTGATTCTTTTTGCTTTGAGTACTCAGCAGTGTACAGAAATCTTTTCTCTCACAGTATTTTTCCCATATCACTCTTAGAGGAAACAAAAATTTCTTGAAGTTTTTTGGGAAAAAATACATTTGATACAATAAAAAGAGATTGTTCCACCTTGTAAAATCCAACAGGTTAATGCTTAAGGAGTAAAAATTTAAGGAATTAAGGAGAAAAAGCTGAGAAAATTTTTTTACAAGAAGAAATTGTAGAAATTAATCCATCTACCGGAAGTTCGGGTATTGAAAATGTAGCAATTGCCAGTAAGAACTTTCAATAAAATGACAGGCCGGAATTAAACAGACAACTTCTTCCATGTTTTTATCTTCTAAAAACAAAATCTATGAATGAAAGTTTGTTGCACTTAAAAGAGAATATGAGCACTTAGCTCATTACATTAACTTATGTTTAACATCAGAACATATGGTGGAGTAAACATAGGAATAAACTTGCAATAAAGATATTTGACATGAACCATCAGGATTTACATATCCACATTTATTTATTTATTTGAACAAAGACTCCTGCCCTTCAAGAAAAAAAATTATGGCTCTCAATTTAATTTTTTTATTCACAAATGTACTAATCACACATTACTATTAGAAACAGTGGTAAGAGTGTCATTAAATTAACACTGTGCTTAAAATTTTTTCCAATCATCTCTATCATACAAGTAAAAATCTGGCTTTTCCTGTTAATCATTATCATTCAGTCCTTTCAGGCAAAAGTCTAAAACTACATAGCAGAGACATTTTTCTGATCTGACGTCTCTGTTCAGTTAATTAGTTATGCTACATTTTCTAGTATTTGATTTAAAAGCAAAAGATGTTTTGTTTCATGATATGGTATGTTATGATTAAAAGGCATAAAAATCCATGTTTATGCATGTTGTCTAATTACATTTTCTTTCCTCTCTCGGTCTTTTGAAATGTATGAAGAAGACGAAACTACTGCTCACTGTCTCCATAGAGACACCATGACAGTATCATGAGAAAATATTTTTATTTCAGTACCTAATGGATTTGCCCCCTGAGTAAAACCACTCAATAAGGAAAATGCCAGGAATAGGAAAGCCATTCATTACAGTATGCAGCTCATTGTGATCTGCATCGGCTTGCTCTGTGCTAAGTGGCTTAGCACAGTATTTAGAAATGTTGCAGAAGTAGATGTCTTTTCAGATTTGTTTACTTTGCCAGATTCAGGGCTTGTTTAAGTTCACATTCTGGTTTAAATGGCACAAAAGAACAGTCTATCTCTCTCAATATAGGAAAATGAATATTTCGCTTGGCCTGGAGCTAAACTTGGTTAAAAAAAGCAAGATATTTATTTATGGAGAAATTCTGTGTAATTTAACTGATAATTTTCAGAAGGGGTTTTTTTTTGATTCATAAAGTAGACCTGGAAATATGTGATTACTGCCTGCAAGACTACCACTCTAAACCAGAGTTTGTATGTGAAGTCAAGGCTCTCCACAAGTTAATATGTCAGAGCTGCAATTTTATGTTATGAAAGACAGAGGTAATACAGAACCTTAACATTTTTTTACTATTTTAAATACACAAATGTTTAAAAGAAATTCATCACCTATTAATGATTAGATATTTCTAATTCGTCTTCAAAATACAGTGTGGCACTACATAGCACATATTATTATGCGGCAGAGTTTTATAGTATTGATTATATGAATCAAGTCAATTCATTATATGAACAGAAAAAAAGAGACCAAACCAAATTAAAGTATATGTCCTTCCAGGTAATTTAGGCCTCTTAAACCAAAAATGATTCAGTAAGAATATATGATTTGGAATTTTTTAACTTCTTACAATGTTCTAATTGATGAATACATTTTTTTTAAGTGTGTAAAATTGATTTTAACTCACTGAATAAATTTTAAGTCTTCTGAGGTATCAATTTCTTGTTGCAAGGGATTTCAGATTAAAAAATATATCGGACTGATATATCTGTAGTTATAATGTTGTCAAAAAACAATGCCACATGAAAAATCTACAGGTCTCCTCTTTTTGAACTAAATATACAGTGATTTTGGAAGAGGATATTAACTCTAAGTCTACTGTTACCGTCAAGGTTAGATACCACTTTTTTCATTCCCATTCTGTTATGAATGATGTAGGTTTAAATCAGCTCTTGCCTTTGCCCAGGCCTCTGGCAGCAGGCAGTCATGTTATTGAGGCGTCCGGCACCCCAAGATCTACTCTTATTTGCAAGTTCTTTAATAATGACTGATTCAGTCTATTATAAAATTAATTATTTATTAATAGACACAAAACTAACAGGCATAAGACTTAAAACAGACTATTACTACACAGGGATAAGACAAAAAGGGGATACTAGTATGCACACGGAGTTCAAGATACCATTAAATTTACAGCTAGCTAAGAAATAGTATAACTTAGGATCCAATGTTTCTTACCATCCAATTCTTTGATAGAGTTCACATAAAAAATCCTTTCTCTAAATTCCCGGAAAAGTAACATCAAAGTTGCATCCAGCTTTGGGGAGAAATCTCCCATGTTCCCAAGGGGTGTGTAAGAGACTTCTGCCTCTGTGATAAACTGTAGTACTTTTATAGTGTAAAAACAGGCTTTTTGGTCACCTATGTTTGTTTATCTCTTCCCATATCTGTTAAGCTGGAAGATGTTTTGGTGCCAGAAGCTGGCACCTGCTGGGCCTTGCCCGCCTGGGTTATCTCTCCTATCTGCACTGGCCATCTGTGATGGGAGAGTGGTAATATGCCCTGCCCCACATTCCCTCTCATGGTTATGAACAGATTTCCATAAACCTCTTGCAAACAAAACCCCAAACCAACCCAATCCCTACACCATCATCAATTTAGAAGCACTGAGATGTCTCTTTACATCAAGTTCCACTCCGATTCAGAATACCGTAAAATAAAAGAGGTTTGGTCAATACTCCTCAACTGGAAGTTGAAAGATGAACAACAGTCTTCTCATTACTTTTCCAAATGTTTTAGAGTAAAGAGGGATGAAAACACCTAAAAAAAGTTATCAAGAGCACTGAGCATCCCATCCAGATTTTCAGTAACACTGAATTACTTGTTGAGACATGGCAAGAGTGCCATTACTTGTCACTGTATTACTGCTACACTGGCAGACTCTACTGAATGCAGTACAATTTTAAGTAGTCCCAGTTATTTTAGTAGCGTAAAGACTCAAAATTTGGAATGAGATAGTAGTAGAGGAAATAATTAGGTTTGAAGCATTGGGTAGAAACTGAAACTTGCTCTGGAAGAAGGGAAGAAGTAAATAAAATATACTCCTGTTTCCTGTGGTTTAAGACAAAGTGTTAGTTGCAGGATTCTTTAGTTGGCTAAACAGGAATAGAATAATTCTAGTATTAGATTAATTCAGATTTGCTTTAGTAAATTATAATAATACACAAGTAATGGTGTTGGACAAAAAAGCACCATTTTAAGGTATAAAATAACAAAACCCTCTTATTGTCATCTCCCATGGCTCTCTGTGATACCCTGCTAAATGAAAAGCCCCGAATAAGTTGCATTTCAAGTCTCTCTGAAGAGTGTTGTCCTGATCGATTTAAGTAAAGGCTATATAGACATATTCATTTGGGAAATACAAAGCAAAATACAGTACTTGATTGCATTAAAGACACTTTTGTTGTTTCAGAGAGACACTTAGAAATGCAACTATTTTATTTTCTAGTAGCTCACATATGTGCTTCTTTGTTAGTCTGTTTTCCATTAAGTTGTCAAGTCAATGTCAGAGTATTTAATGAGAATTTTTTATTTCAAATTGTAAACTTAAAAACTAATTTATCTATTCAGGGACTTACCTTCAGGAACTGACAGTTTTCATCTTAGTTTTTAATTTTAAAATATCTTTGATGTATCCTGAAATAAAATCCTGACAATTTATTCTGAGGAAATGTGCAATTCTGAAGTGATGGTACCACAGAAAGTTATGTATAGTAGTGGTGCAAGACATGAATCTTATAATACCTTAAGAGTATATTCAAGGTAAAATCACCAGAATAGTATGGATATTGCAAGCAAGAACACTTAGCTCTAACAGTTTACATTAGTTAAGGGAGGCATGGCTGCACTTGAAAAATAAAATCTCTGTCTGTCTAAGATAGGCTGAGAAACTTGACACTCGATCAGACTGTTCAGACATTTCTTGACAAATTAGCTATTTTGTTTAGATTTTTGAGTTCTTGGAAAAAGCTGAGAGCTGAGAAAAGAAACCTGTGGTCTAGAAAACATGTAGTGGAGTATAGAAGGTGATTGGTGAGAGTGCCATTCATAACTTCCATTCGTAAGGATTAAATAATATATATTAAATAATAAAAAGTCTGTGAAAGTTATCTGGGAAAGTATATTTCCAAGCCCTTTATTCATAGAGAAAAACATTCTTTTGCTTTTAAGAGTGCTTGTCAGACTTTTAGGAGATAACTCTCCAAATAATTTTTTTTTCATATGAGTAAAAGAAATCCTATTGGGATGAAATAGCATTTTAATTTAAAAAAAATAAATAAATAAAATAATGAAACACAACTACAAGAACAAAACGTATTGTGTGCCAAGAATACACTTTCCTTTTACATAGTGAAATACAAATTAAAAATGGGAAAAGAGAGTTTTCAAATGGATGTTATAATTTTTGGAACTTTTGAAAACTCCTTCTGTGGCATCTATAATTTTTCAGGTCAAAAATTGTTTACAATGGGACTGAAAATCCAAATGTTGGCAAGAAAAAGTATAGCTTAAAAGAGTAAAATGCTTTTTCAATGAAGAGAAAGGTAGCTGTCTTACCAGTTTTAAAAATGAGGCAGATAATTGAGGTTTTATTCTTTTTTCTAGATTCTTAAATCATTTTGCCTTCTTTCTTTGCTCTGCAAACACAAATAACAGATGCAGTCTTTTAGTCTATAAACAATACTTATTTGAAGTAAGGCTCCTTTTCTAAAATTTGTCATTTTTACAACCATCATCCCTTTTTATCTCCTTAACCCTCTATTTTCACAAAAGTTTTACTGTCCAAAGCACCTTGATCCCTTCCTTTGTATAGTCTTCTGTTCCCTCTGTATATCTTTTCATCCTACAATGCTCACAAAGCAAATTATTCTCAGAACTATTTGGCATCATTAAAATTATATGCTCAAAAGTAGGAGGAAGATTTGAGATTCTTACTGTAAATTGTTACCTTTTGGGGCTCTTTTAGAATAATAATTGAGATTGTTCTCTATGGAAACTCTCTGTGCTTTGAAAATGTAGTTTTAGAATACCAATGTACATTAGGTACACTATGTAAGTATTTATATGTCCTTAGTGTAAATTGCTTACATTCTAGGTTATGAAGTTATGCATATGTAGCAGTGGCTGCAACAATGATGCTGAAATCATCACTTCATTTTTCTTCTATAGATTAAAGCAGATAAATGCTGGTTTTTGATGCCTGGGGTATAATTGTGGAAATTACAAAAATGGCAAAGGGATAAAATATTAATGAGACAAATACTGAATAATCTTACTCAATCTTATTTCTCTAGCTTTGGGTATCCATAAAGGACTTTTATGTGTTATTTTGATGTTCTGTGTTCAGGAAAATTGTGGCTGCACTGAGAATGTTTTCAAAAACACTGGATATACCACGCAAAAAAGCCCTAATAGGAAAGTACAGTCTGTTTTTTTTCTGGGTGGGAAATAAAATGATCCCAGTAAATTGAATTCCAGACTGAATTTCAAGGGCAGTCAGGGTGTACACTGTAATGTTTGAAACCTGGAAGTATTGAGAATGTCAGCAAAAAAAGCCAGAATCGCAGACTTAAATAAATACAAAATTTTTTCAGGAGCATGGAATATTTCACAAAGAGTACAGTAGGGTTTGCTGGAATATAACTTCTGTTATATCTCTATATTTATTATGTGCTTAGCCTAGTTTTAGTTCTTTGAATTTAGACATCAATATTTAAAATAAAAAGTATAACATGTTCTCAAATAGCTTAAGGTTCCCAGCCATGAACAGTCATTGTGTAAAAATAAGGGTTTGTTCCAACACAAATAATCCATTCTAGAAAAAGTTCATGCCATCCTGAATATTTAGGTGAAGGAAAGATGCTCAGTACCTATAATGTGACTGAAGCTAACTCTCTCTAGATAAACAGATGGGGGATTTGAATTGTGAAGTCCTATTCTGCTGTAATTTTATCTTACTAAATTGGGATTTGAGCATCTCTATTAACAATTTTGTAGCTTAAGCTCTTCTTAAGCTCTTCTTTTCCTTGGACTGTATTGCAGATGTCCAAAATCAAAATGTTCTCTTTTGAGTAGAAGAAAAAAATGTTCATTGAACCAACACAAGCTTTGCTTTTCTTCCAAGAACCTTTCTATCCCTCAGAAGCTTTCATTTTGCAGTTTTTATGACATTCAGAACTTATTATCTTTTTTTTTTCTGACTGAAAAACTTTCTTTTGCAGCCCTTATTTGTAATTTAGCTATTCTAAATATGTTTCATATGAACATTTAGACAAGAATCTATCAAAAATTTTCTGCGTGACCATTTCCTCAATTCAAAGAAAAGATAACACTTGGAGCCAGAAGACATTACATTGGCTGCACTAACTATATAGTAGATAATAATTAGACATATAACTCTATGATAACTTATAGCAATATCTTATAGCTCTTCCCATAAAGTAAGAGCTAAGTCAGTTCTGCTAAAAGAACATGAGTCTGTCACTCAGGTCATGGAAATTGAAGCCTAAAACTGAAAGGCTTTTTGCAAATACTGATAAAGATAAATGAGTACTTTCTCAGCTATTGGGATATGCCAATTCTATTCAGTAGCCGGGCAGCAAAACAGCAGAGAAAGTTATTATATGTCCCACAGACAAAAGGTGAGCTGACCATAACAACTCAAACAGACTTGAGGTTATGTGGTCTGTTGTTTGCTTTTTGTCAAAAAGTCCCAACACATCCAGAAAAACACAGTAATTAAGGGGAAGGACATAAGGAAGAATGGGAAATTTCATTCTGTTATTGCATGAGCCCATGCAATACTAGTGTTTGTGTCCAGTTCAGGTTGACATTGCAAGAAAGGTGCAGCAGAACTAGCAGAAATTAGAAAAAAGCCTGTGAGAAATATCAATTATAGGAAATGGCTTCTCCTTTAAGTCTAACAAAATAGGCTGTAATCAATCAGCTTTGCAAACTGAGAACTGAGGAAACAAGACAGGCACCTGCTTTTTCATAGGTATCACAGAAATCAACTGTGGTCAATTTTTCACCTTGTACTAGGAGGCCAATGCACATTTACCTCACAACCTGAAAAGAAAAGAACACTTATTGTGCAAGGAAAAGCAAACTTCTGTTAAACTGAACTTTACAATGAGGATCTAAACTAAATCTGAAGTCATCTTAAGATCACATTGGTTTTACCTGAACTTTTGTCTACGTCTGGCAACCCTAAAACCCACATTGTTTCATTTAAAAAAAATGTGTCTTTTCTAAATTCCATGACTTTATGGAGTCTTTCCACTTGCAATCCACTTCTCCTTTGTTTTACATCATGATATTTCACCATACTGAACTTGTCATTAAAATGGTGTATGGAATGGAACAAGTGCTCTGAAAATGTATTATTAAGTTTTGAAAAGTTGGAGGATTTCTAAGATGGCATTTTCAGACCACATTAAATGGAGCAGGCTGGAAAATACTCCTTAGGCTATTACCATTATCAGCCACTGGCATGAAATACTCCTGCTAAAAATAGTTAATTTTCCTTTTAGATTTTCAATCAATGACCCAAGTTTTTATTTCCAAAGGGAAACAAACATCCTTCTAAGAAAGTTGCTGAAACAACTAATACTCAACATTTTCTAACAGACTTCAAGCAATACAGAATATTCTGAATGCAGTTTTAGTCTTCAAACTATAAAAAATTATATTTTGCTATTAAAAATTTAAGGCTGTCTATAAATTATATGTCTGTAGCAATCCTTACTTAGTGTCTCTAAAACATCTACTTGTTCAGCAATTTTAGTGGAAGAAAAAAACCCACAATCTTTGTGTAATTCAAATGGCAAAAAAAGTCTGGAGGCAAAAAAGTGTCTAAAGTTGATTTGATCAGAATATATGGGCTAAGAGTAGATCTAGAAAACAGGGTTCAGCATATAAAATAGGTGAGTTTTACTCTGAATTTCAAATAACTGTAAGTTTTCAGATTTTTAGAAAATACTGTGGTCCATACTTACTGACAGCTATGCTGGAGCTAACTTCAATTTTTTCCTCTGCTTCTCATGCTCAAAATATTACCTTTCATAGCTTTTCCCATATTGAAGACACAGTGTTACGAAGTAGACAAAAAGAAAAAATAAGGAAAAAAATAAGTGGCTTAGGAGAAAATGTTCCAAATTTTGACTTATTCTCATCACATTATTCACTGATTAGGAATAGATTAAAGGAAAAAGTCATAGTATTTTAATTTTTTTTTCTTTTTTTTACAGAGCTTACACACAGGGGAAAAAAGGTCTATTGAAAAATGTCACTTTGAGAAACATTTTTAAACAGAATTAGAAAACATTACTGGTCAAATATGTAATACCTTCTATTCATTAACTCTGCTAAAGGGGAAAAGAAAGGTTGTTTAAACTAGCAGTTATACTGCCTGAAGTTATATATTTATTATGCATATAATAGATTTTTATCTCATAGAAATATAGTTATATTCATATCTATTATTATATAGTATAGGTACGTATTTATTAAATATAAACACATATGCATAATAATGTCTAACTCTCTGTATGTATATGAATGCGTATGCCCTGGATATCTAGAAGCTTTCTGTCACTTTTCTATGAGATTTGGAAAATATCCACACCTATCTTCCACTTTTTTGAAGAAAGGAGTTATGGAAACACAGGGCAGGTTTAGGTCCCACTGAAGTTCTATGTTTGGGAGAATAAACACATCAGCAGACCTTAAGAGATTTGAGGCTTGGGGTCTACACTACAAATTCTTCATTCCATCGTAAGTGTTCTTATTAAAGATGATTTTTTAATGATTCTTACTCTAACCAAGTAATTCTCTCTTTTACTAGTATGCTAATATTGAAAACATTGGTGTGTTATCAGCATTGTTTTAGTCACTCATCACTTTATGGATTGACTCCATCCAAGCCAGGTCTGGTGCAGATATGAAAGTCTTGCCACTGCATAATTAATGTTTGAATAGCTCCAATCTGAATATTCAAAAAGATAACTCAGTAGTGAAAATTTTATCTTTTTACCTTAGTTTCTGTCCATGTTCATTCTGAAGGTTCAATGAAATCAGATCACCAGTTACTTATTAATCCATTCACCCAAGAAGTTGTATTAGTTATCATGAAGAAATTAATCAGTTTAAATAAATTTGTTTGATCTTATACTACATTGGAACTTCCAGTTGATATTTTAATCCTCCTCAGAATACACTACTAATCAGAAACCATGAGTGTGGTATGATCAGTAGGTTACAACGGTCACAGAAAAAAAGTACTTACGTACTTACGTAGATGGTAAAAATAGAGAAATGCCCTGACCTTAAAAAAACAACTCCATATCACTATTTCCTAAAGTTATTACTCCAAAACCAGACAACTTTTCTGAAGCATGCTGTGCAGCTAATAAAACAATTTTATAGAACTTTCTCAGTTTACGGTTTTGATCCCAACCTTGCTGATGAAAGTTGTTTCTTTTCCTAGACTACAAACACACAAAAAAACCCCCCGAAAACGTAACAGCAAAACACCCTTCTGCTAGTAGAATCTCCATACATAAACCACAACATACACATGGTTTAAGGCTGTGCTGGACTTTCATTTTAAGCTTATCTGTTCAGGAGAGAAACACATCATTTATCATCTCTTGTGAGAAAAAGCCTAAAGGTATTATGCAGTTTCACATAATATGCAAAAGCTCTTTGAAACAGGAATTAAGTTTCTAATACTGGGTAACTTTCCTTTTTTCTTCTCATTTGACAGAACAAAAAAAAGTTGTGACCTTGAAATTCCCACCTTCAAAAGCATCTATAAATTCTATGTAAAATTTGCATTAAATCCTGGAAAATTGCATTCTATGTTCATGTAATATAATATTTTAAAGGTGTTTGTGAACAAAATTTCACCAATATAACCTGCAGTCAATTTAAAATAACATTCTCCCTCAATCAGTTACTGAGTTATCTTTGTAAATACCTAGGTTGCTCACACAAGAAAGATAAGAGCTTTCTGGAGGGAACCTGACAAAGACACACAAAGAAGTTGAGAGATTGGAGCATTTGTCATATGAGGAAGGGCTAAGAGAGCTGTCACACTTTAGCCTGGAAAAGAGGAGGCTTGGGGGGGTCTTATCAATGTATACAAATACCTGCTTTTGAGGGAATGAAGATGAGACAGACTACTTGGTGGTGTGCAATAGCAGAACAAGAGTCAATGGGCACAAAGTGAAATACAGGAAATTGCATCCAAACACAAGAAAACAGTTACGTTGTGAGAGTGGTGAGAGACAGGCATGAGCTTCCCAGAGAAGGGGTAGAGATACTGGAAGATATTCAAAACCCAACTCGACACAGAACTGAGCAATCTGCTCAAGTTGCCCCTACTTGAGCAGGGAAGTTGGTCCAGATGACCTGAAGAGGTCCTTTCCAACTTCAATCATTCTGTAATTCTACTGTTTTATCACTGCTTCCTCCAGTGCTTTTTCTTTCCTCCTCCACTACCTGAACTTATCCCAATCTTTGATTTTCTTCAGGCTGCAGCTAAATTTCACAGAAAAAAACCCCATGATACTGTGCTACAGGGAACTTTTTGATTCATACACACAGAGGTAAAAAACACTTTGACAAAAATTTGTCTGTTTTCTTTCAATTTAGTTATCATAATAAATTTAGCCATGTCTTATAATTAGCCTCAGAAATGAGGCATCCTCGAACAAAAGTCTGAGAGGACTTCATGTCAGAGGTTGCTGCTCTATAAAGTAACACAAATAACAGCCTCAAATTCCTTAGTGCTTTCTTTCTTTCCTCCTCACCTTCTCTGGACCTTCCTGAAGCTGATAAATTATAGTCTTTGAAGCAAGTGTCACTGTTGATCTGAGGACCTACCACATCTCAGAAAAACGAATTTTCCAGCAGCCCAAATGTACAAAGTCTCCAATTGCTTCATCCCAGTTCTTGTTCACATGCCAGAGGCATGGCAAGAGCTACCACCACTTAATGGGAGAAATGCATCTTCCATTGAACTGTAAAGGAGGCATTGTTTTAAAGTGAACAATTCCTTTACATTCTCTTCCACACACTGCTTAAAGATGCTGTACCATAGCAAATGTCTTTTTGCCATCACACACATCAATAACAGTTTGCATTTATCCTGTGCCACTTCTGCAGAACCTGAAGATACTGACAACTGGAAAATCCATAGAGATGAACATACGAAAATTAACCAAATACTTAATTTTCAGGAACACCAGTTGGAACAACTTTTAAACCTGTTTTGATTGATAAATTTGAGTTAAATATTCTAAACTTTTCAGAGGGTATTTGGATTTTTAATGGTCATTTTAGGATAGTTTTATCCTGTCTGGTACTTAGAAGTGCAAACAGGTGCTAGGCAGTAAGGTTCTATACCTAAATAAGAGCATGCATGTTAAACAAGCATTAGATAACATATGTGCATTATTATTCTTGATGATAATCACAACTGAGGTTAATTTGGCAGGCTGTGTGACAGACCATTCATTCCATCCTCCTCCACATCAATTCCTCTACCCATCTGAATCAAGACACCCAGAAGACTTCTTAATCAACAGGTTGAGATGTTCATACAGTTTTTCCTGAGCAAGCAGTGGAATTGCCAGTTAGTGGTGACAGGTATTTTGAAAACATACTCACAGTGAGTAGCATTTGCTCTGACTGCATCTTTCTTACTAGTATCTTAGGAAAAGAAATCTCATTCTGCTGCTATAGTACACTATTATTCATTGCAAATTTTCATAAAATATATATAAAGCCTAAATACAGAACTTTACTTCAGAAAAGTACAGCCTAAGCATATTGAGCAAGTAAAGGATAAATTTCAATTATTTTATTTCTTAATCCCAGCTACAGTGATTTCTTAATCCCCCTTGAATCTTTGGACCTAAGCAACTATATTTTTTTAGGGTTCCCAGCTTGTAGTGTAGAAATGTAGTTTGTGTTTCATTCAGTGGGATTGAGCATATTAATATGTTGATTCCGTTAACCTATAGAGAGATACAGTATTGATTACAGTCACTGCTCCTCCATCTCTCTGCTGACTTCAGTCAAATCAAAGGATCTGGGAACTAATTACTCATCTGAGCATAAAGCTGAAAGCCATGAGTTTTATTAAATACAGTGAAGGGAGAAGGTAGTTTCCTCTTAATACTTCAACATATGCCTGAATAAGCAGAACAAATATACATTTTTTGCATGAAATTTGAAGATGTTTCTAGATTAGAAATCTGAATAACATGATAAGAGTAGTATAAGCATTGCTCAGTTTCAGTAATATCATGTACAAACTAATGACAGAAATATAAGTCTGAATTTAATTACAGAAGATTTATGTGTAAAACATGCTTGACATCACACATTTATTTCAATTTCTCTATTTCTCTACACCTACTTTGGCAAGTACAGAACAAAATTAGAATAATGTTAGTCTGCAGCAACAACTTTAGTTTAGTTGTTATAACAACTGCACTCTTAATCTATTAGAAATTAAGAACTTAAATGTGCAACTATTTAAATTTTAAAAAGCTGAACTACAAATCCTGAAACGAAACATATAATCATGGAATCATAGAATGTTTTGAGTTGGAAAGAACTTTGTAGATCATCTAATCCCAACCTTGCTGCCATGGGCAGAAACACCTTCCGCTAGACCAGGTTGCTCCAAGGCCCATCCAGCCTGGCCTTGAACACTTCCAGGAATGGGTTGTCCACAGCTTCTCAGGACAATCTGTTCCAGTACCTCACATCCTCACAATAAGGAATTTATCGCCTATATCAAATTTAAATCTGCCCTCTTTGAGTTTAAAATAAGTGTCCCTTATCCTGTCTCTGCAGGCCTTGGTAAAATGTCACTCCGTCTTTCTCATAAGCCCCGTTTTGTAAATAAGGGGCCACAATAACCTCTTCCTGGAGCCTTCTCCTACCCAGGCTGAAAAACATGGACTGTCTCAGCCTGTCTTTGTAGGAGAGGTGTTCCACCATCCATTTTCATGACCCTCCTCTGGACCAGCTCTAACAGGTGCATGTCTCCCTTGTACCCAGAAGTGGACTTCAGAAGAGAATGCAGTACTCCAGGTGAAGTGTCACGAGGGCAGAATAGAGCGGGAAGAATCACCTCCCAAAAACCGCTGTCGATGCTTCGTTTCATGTAGCTCAGGATACAAATGGCTTTCTAGGCTGCCAGGGCACATTGCTGGCTCATGTTCAATTTTTCATCCGCAAGTCCTCTGCAGGGCTGCTCTTAATCCCTTCCTTCTCTGTTCATCCTGGTGATTGTCCTGACCACATTGTTGAACTACATGAGGTTCCCAAGCATTCACTCCTCAAGTCTGTCAAGGTCCCTCTGGATGGCATCCCACCCCTCCAGCATATCAGTTGCGTACTCAATTTGGTGTAATCTGCAAACTTGCTGAGTTTGCACTCAGTCACACTGTTTATGTCATTAAGAAAAGAAGTTTTGACCTGTATAATGCAGGTCTGGTGAAGTGGAAGAAACTTCTCAGAAAAGAGATCAATTAGGCCAGCCAAGTAGAAAACCAGCACCTTTTTTGGCATAGCTGAAAGATTCGTGCCAGCCCGTTTTGTCAGTGAGAGAAAAGGGTTAAGTCTTCTACTCAACAAAATTTTCTTTTTTGTGAGAAAAAAGCTAAAGAAAAGTAAAGAAAATAAGTACATCTGAAAATTACACTGCAAATGGATTTTGTTTCTCCTCCCTAATATAGGTATAAAGATAAATTTTAGTAGAAAAGGGCAATTATACTCACTGGATTTATTCCTGTTATGGTAACCAAATACAAATTTTAATTTTTCTCTTGAATAAAAATAAACATTATATTGTTAATAGGATTTTCTTTAGGTATTTAAGCTAATGACTAGTGAAGAGTTGCCTGAATCATTTCAAAATTACTTGCAGTAAAATATGCTTATTTCAACTTTGAATTGTCAGACTTGGAGAGGTTTTGGTGTAGCACATGACCTAGAACTGAAACAGTTTAAGAAGCATTAAATTATTATTGTACTTTTCTCTTGTTAAATTCAATGCTTTTTAAACAAGACAACTAATTTGGTGTTGCTTGATTATCTTCTCCTGCAGCTTTTAAAATGTCCTCATACAATGTAAATATAGGTTCTGTCAGAACCCTTATGCAACTTGTTCCTGTGTATATGACCTGCTTTCCCTGGGATGAAACCAGAAAGCTGCCTGATAGTTCTGTGCCTTTTCAAAACCTGCTAGGTGTATATTCCTCCATCAAGTGAGATTTTGGCTGCACAGCATAATTTCCAGTCAAATTCGGGTAAAAAAACTTGTTCTCCATATCAATCCAAGTAGACTCAGCATGTATAGCAAAAAAGGATTACATCACATTTTGCTAGCTCCTTAAAATCTCCAAAGAATATTAAGTATACAGTCATGAATATTAAAATAAACTTAAAAGATATTTTTTGTATTCACTGAAATGAATAGAAGCAACTTCCTCCAGCAGCATGGGAGTACATTAGAAAATATCATTCTATACCTTTAGCAATTCTTTAGAGGTTTCTAACAAGTTGTTACACTTAATCTGTCAGGTTTATTCAGACTAAAATACTCTGAACTATTTTATTATGTATCTCTAAGTTACAGCAAATAGGGCCTGGTAAGAATTTCTCAAGTCATCAGTATTACAAAAAGCATTACGAACTAGATGTCCTACAGAGACTACTGGCCAGTGCAAGATTTAGAATTAACTGAGGTCCTCAGATTCGAAAGTGCTTCCTGAAAATCACTTGCCAAGTAGTGCCTAAACCTAGAAACACTTGGATGCTTGCTCTTTATTGTATACCTCCTGTGGTTTGTGATGTCCAGATTGGTGCAAAATCAAAGACAGAACTTTCCTGATGATAGAAGTGGGGAAGTTCTCGTGCTCTCACATGGAAATGAGGTGATAAAGAGAGCAGCGAGATTGAACGATATAGGGTTGACTGTTTAAAATAAGAAAAGGTCATTGAAAAGGTCATTTATTAATTAACCTTAGTTAAATCATTTTCTCTTTCTAGACTGTTTAAAATAAGATGGGGAGACATGACCAAAACCGGCCAAAAATTGCATCGGAACAACCAAGTGTCCACCTAGAAACATACCTGTAATCCAAATGGTTCATATTTGTCTTTGGAAAAGCCCAGCAAAAAAAGCAAAGCAGTGGTGCAGAGAGGATCCTGGTAGAGAAGATCAAAAGATGCACTGAGAGTGTCAGGATTGCCAGACCTCCCTAGGGCACAGAGAGCACAGATCCATGAGGAACCTTCTGAATCAAATCACCAACAGCAGTACAACAGAAAAGTCTCCCTAGAGAGGAGATGTATGTGCTTGTGTGTAGATATGTTTAGGCATAAAATCTTGTATATCATGGTCCAAAGAATGGTTGTATTTGTAATGTAAGCAATCTTTGCAGGGTTTTTTTACTTCTGATATGCCTCTGCAGGCTGGAAGAATATGCAGAGAGAAACCTTTTTCTTTTATGTGCTTAATGTTACAAAGAAGTGTAAAAATTTCTAGGAACAAAAAGAAAAGTGAAAACCTCTTTCCCATCTGAGTATCTCAACAAAGTTATGCTCCAGTCCTCATTAGTTAGCTTTGAATTTTTTATAAAGTATGAACTGAGAAATAGTCCCTTAAAAAACAAAAGCTGCATGTTCTGTTTGAAAAAAAAAGCTGCATGTTAAAATCCTTCAAAACAGAGACACCCATGTCATTTAATTTATCTCAATAGTCTGACAGCAGCACTTTTATTTTACGGTAGATATCTGAAACTGTTCTTTATAACTAGAGCAGCTGGAAAATTTTCGGTGATCCATAATTACAATTCCCAGTGGCCAGCTGTAGGCACCTTTCTCTGTAGTCTAGTGTTGGGTTCAGATCCTTTTCTGAAATAAAGAATGACTCACAGGTAACTTTAAGGCATGAGGAAAGCTGCTGTACTCCCAGCTAATCTTTAAACCACCCTTCCTTCTCCACGAACCTGCTGTCATTACAGCAGCAACTTATGAGCCATATCCACACTTGCTGGTAAACTGAGCCTGCAGCTAAATTACCACTATTCCCTATCTCTGCTAAGGTATTCTAAAAATCTCCTACAGTTCCTTTTATTAGCTGTTGAAGTAAAGCAAAATTGAAAGTAGTGAATATTATGCAGTTTATTTATCTATTCCACCTCTGAAAGAGGCAACCTAAAGAATGGCTGGATTGACAGATCAGGATAATGTTGCCTGCTTCTGTTGTCTGACTTGCATTTGCACTGTCAAAGTAGCGCATTCTTAATGCACTTTTTAGACAGTCAGGTCACCCAGATTATAGTTCTGGTCTCCAGGGTATGCAAGAAACACTCAAGTTGAGCAATGTATGTTCCAGTCTTCCACTAGATATAACTATTATTATACAGGTATCTGCCCAAAATTCTTGCACTGTCAAAACACAGAAAAAATAATTTAAAAATAAACCTCCAGAAGGCATAATGAGTCCAAACTGCTTAGACAACACTGCCACAATAAATGAATGTTTCTGAAGAAATTTTTCTAATTGAATTTATTTTAGCTAGTACACAAAAAGAAAAAAAATTAAACTTAATTAAAAAAATATTTGAAGTTACATTTCTGTTTCCACTACCTTCATGGGCAAAACAATCTTGACCAGGGGATTTTTAACTTCATTTGACTTACTGACAATTAACACAATTTAATTTTTAAATTTTTGATTCAGGTATTGAAGAACAAAACTCATGCAATTTTACAGACACATAGGGTAACAGCTTTTCTCCTTGCCCTTTTTTAGTCACCATTCCCACAGCAGCAGCTGGCTCCACCATAGCCTGCAGTACCTCAGGGTTCTCCATGCTGTGCAGTCCTTCAGAGCTCTTGCAGTCCTCAAACTTTCTCCAGCATGGATCATCCCCTTCCAAGAGCTTTTTTCCAGCAGCATTCCCAGCAATGTCTTCTTCCCTCTGTCTCCTGCATTTTCCTCTCTGGTAACTGCAAAATGTGCTCTTCACATCTCCTTGTGTATCTCCATTTTTGTCTCCTGTGTCTCCTCCTCATCCTCCTGCCTCAACTTTCTTTTCATTTCTCCTTCTCCCCACAGTTACTGTTATTTCTTAATGATGTTTGAGCAGCGTTGCCATGTGCTTCTCACACTGAAATTCTGGTGTGCTGTGGATTGTTTCTACCTGTTGCAAAGTCAGGTGGACCTGGCTTGACTGTCACAGGGTAGTTCCTGACCTCTTCCCACACATGGAATTCTGCAGTGCCCAATACCCAAACCCTGTCAATAACTGCCTGTTTGGGATGAAAAGGCCATCATGTTTATAAATAACTGGAGAGAACTAATAACCTGCCCTGAAATTTTCAGGAAATTAAATATTCCCTGATTACAGATGCAGATCTGTCCTGGAACATCAGTTTTGACATCATTGAAAAGGTCATTTATTAATTAACCTTAGTTAAATCATTTTCTCTTTCTAGACTTTTCTATTAACATCTGAGGAAGGTAACATAAGAAAGAAGAAACCAAAATGTTCTGTACCACAACACCTTTGCATCTTTCAGCTGCCTTCTGAATATATCTCAAGACAAAACTTCCCAAAGGCTTTTCTACAGGTATATTTATCCCCAGGATTTAAAACAGTTCATTTTATGCATAATTTTTATCAAACATGAAAGACTTTCAAATTAATTAGACAGCTGATTAGTTAGAAAGCCTGTTTGTCATTGCTATCACCCCCAACATTTTTCACTGCATAACTGATAAGTTAAATACCTGATTACACTGAAAGTTAATTGGTTTTTAATAGAGCATCTGCAGAAAAAAGAAGTTGTAAGCTCTAAGGTACCTGCCAATCAAAATGTAATACAGTTTTTAACTGGAGAAGATTAACACATGCCACTTCATAAGGTTTGAACCTGCCTTCCTCCTCCCTGAGAGTTGCTTGAAGAGATAAAATTCTTGGCCAAGAGTACACAGTGTGAATAAGATGCTTTACTTCTTTCTGCCAGAACAGTTCCTTTAACTTCAGCAGAATTTTACATGAGGGTAAGGCAGTTAAGACTACTGTAAAGCAATTTATTACATAAAGATTGCCTACTTTGGTAAACCTCTAGAAAAATACCTCAATTCAACAAGAAAATGGGGAAATGGAATATTAATTGATTAAATCTTGAAAGAGAGTATATAAAACTATGCCAAAGCTGTATTTCTAATTTTTGCTAAAATGAAGAAAAAAACAATACGGCGCTTTTTTTTATTTATTTATTTATTTTTTTTTAAGGAAGGAATAAAATGCAGAGTGAATAGTAGCCTTATTCTTTAAGAAAAAGGAGCAGCAGTTATGAACAGGGAATTTTCAATAATTTTTCAAAACTATTACAGACCTTGGGAATTGATAGAAGGAATTCTAGGCAATTAAAATACTCTTAACCACAAAACTTGCAATTCTTGTAAGATCGTAAATTTTTGACATAATTCATGTAAAAATTCATGTCAGTAAGTACCAGTTTTAAAAAATATGCTTGTGATGGATTGCACTCCATTGAAACATGGAAAATAGGGTTAAAGAACTTCATATTGAGACTATGAATCTGAGCATCAATTACCTTGTAGGAGCACTGGTGTCATTCATTCCATTTGTGGATCCAAACTCATACACATACTCTCTAAATCTACTGCCTGTTCTATCCATACCTCTAGCCATAGGAAAAGAGTTTAAAAATTCTGCATGTTCATATATAAATTCTGTCCTACTCCTGTATTATGAGTTTTAAATTCTTCTTTAAGGTTTTGTCTGGATTACTGCTTTGCTCTTTTCACTCTTCTTTTACATTCCAGAGCCCTATTTTTTCAGTTTCTTTAACTACTGCTGTTCTTAGATTTTAAAAATATCTTCTTACCCTGATCAGTCTTCAGAAAACCAAAATGTTAACTATGTACATTACTACTTCTGTACTGCTCTTCTATCTAATGCCAGCCCAAGATATTCACACTTGGTACTTTAGATGTTATCTTGTTAAAATTCCTGGCAGAAAAAAATCTATTTTCCTGAAATCTTTTACATGACCTCAAATATCCCCAATTAGTCAAAATTAAATAAGCCTTTAATTATTTTATATGCTTATGCTTCATTTTCAAATACATACTATTTTTAGGTGTCCAAATCATCCATTTTTCTGCAAAAAAAGAGAAAAAAAGGTAAAACCTTAAGACTACCCAAGTTTTCACTGAAGTATTTTTCCATAGCATGTTGGATTGCTCTGCTAAGAAAACTTCTTCACTCTAATAGAATAGATATAATAGCATTGAGATGCATGTTCAAATTCATTCTGGTGATATCATAATAATCAAAAGAGTAGAAATCTATTATTGTAATTCTAATCAGTTTTTTCAAATCTCCTGAGCTCTGCTAACACTACTGATGTTCTTGTCAGATCTCAATTGTCTTAATTGCAATGGTAAGATTCTGATGTTCTGAAAAGGCTGATAGTTTTATGAGCGTATTTCAATGTTTGTGTATAAAAGCCTTACATCACAACAGATGCCTTTTCAGAAAAAAAATAAGGCATCAGCCTGTTTCTTACAAGCCCGTCCTTCTGTAACTAATGGTTGACAGAACAGTCACAGAGAATAGTCACATGTGTTAGGTAACAGTGGCCACCAAGAAAAAAATGCAAGAAGATACTAAGGGTTTGAGAATACAGGTGATAACAGAGATCCCCAAGGCTATAAACATCAACAAAAAGAAAAAGGTCAGTATAACTTTTGGTTGAATGTGATCTTGAGAGCTGGGATGATCAGTTTTTAGGCAACAGGAAAAGAATAAAACCCATGTATCTGGCATGTATAACAATCCTTAGGGAGTGAAAATACAAAATACATAATTAGGAACAGAGGGAAAGTGACACCCATCCCCAGAAAATGTTTTTACTGCTTGTTGAAAAAAAATTTTTTTTTTTTTCTTTCTTGTGCTGGTTGTGTATAGCAGAAATGCTGGCATTAAGCCAAATACCAGAACAGAAAGTGTACAACAGAACCAGAAGTAACTAGTCCTTAGTCTTTGAAATCCCCACCACCTTAGAGGAATTAGAGCCTACCACTGAGAAGATACAAAAATCATCATAATCCCTACAAGAAGCAGAGCAAAGGAAGACAGAGAGAAAAATTTCTGCAGTATTATGTTGCTAATTTGCACCTGACCAATGCCACTACTTAAACATCAGCAGGTCTCTCTCCCCTTTTTGAGAGAGAAAACACCACTTCTTGTTTTGCCATTCACCATATTTTACTTCTGCAACTCAATAATTACTTTCTATTATACAAATAAGTTTACTAGATTGCAACTTTAAAATGCAGTGTTTTTTTCTCCTGTGTATATGTGTGTACATATGTGTAAATATGTGTACATATGTGTATATGTGTATTTCCTGCTCTATCATAGCCACACAAAGTGTCTAATACTGGAGCAACAAGTCTGAATAAACTTCGGATATAACATAGCTGTTTGTTGGAATGGTCAGTCTTCACATTAAAAAAAGGCATTTTCTCTGATGAATAACCCTAAAAATTCACCAGCTGCCTTAGGTTTGGCATATAATTATTCATGTGAGCCCATCTTTACTGAAAGAAGCACAGCATCTATTTTTAGATATATACAGTTAATATCTTAAAGGAGACTGTAAAAAGGAAGTCAAAATCAGACAGTACCAATCAGATTGTAGTCAATTTATAGAATCATAGACTCATAGAATCATAGAGTCATAGAATGGTGTGGGTTGGAAGGGGCCTTAAAGATCATCCAGTTCCAACCCCCCACACCTTCCACTAGACCAGGTTGCTCAGGGCCCCATCCAGTCTGGACTTGAACACCTCCAGCAATGGGAAGTCCACGACCTCTCTGGGCAACCTGTTCCAATTCTTCATCAGTGTCATGGGTTAGCATAGTTTGAGTTTTTAAGGAAGACTCCTTCAGCCTTGGAAGTGATTTTTTTGCAAGGAGGTGCTTACAGCTTCTTCTAGACCTGACCTAACCAATCAACTGGCTAGCTGGAATATTGACAACTTCTTTAAGCCACTTAAGAAGCTTGGTACGCCTCTGTCATACACATTTAAGAACGAACAGAGCCCGGGAAGCTCTCTCTGAATTACGGCTTTCGGACAGGTAAGTGGGGGGGCCCAGGGCACGGCCCAGCGGGGCCCTGCTCGGTGCGGCCTGGCCCGGCCTCAACCCCCAGCCCTGTTTCGGGCTGGCCATGCCCCCGCTTCAGCTCACTGCGGGCAGCAGCCCGGCAAGGAGATATAAACGAATTCCAGCTGCAAGGCCCAGGTGAGATTAACTCTTTTAGTGCTGTAAGATTTCTCCAGAACAGATGAAGC